>CAUJRU010003062.1:0-57726 GCA_963277665.1 Viscum album
TCAACAACACAGATTGAAGGATGCTTATTTTGTGGATTGTTTCTCTAGTTATATACTACACTAAGAATATTTTATCGTTATTCAATTATTCGAAAATTTTGGTTTCCTATTAGTCTCTATGATTAAAATGATAAAGAGATAGAAATGGTGTCTTCATTTGATCAAGTGTTCCATGAAAATATTATAAAAAAGGGATTCATATGGTATTTAATGGGGAATCATCCTTTAAAGAAATAATTTTTTTTAAAAAATAATGATTCGATTTTGTGATATGTGTTATAAAAAACCCGATACAGAATGTATTATAAAGAAAATATTGTGCTTATGATTTTGTAAGTTTGGAAATGTGGCTCATGAATACAATGAAAAATACCATTGTAATGACGTGACAAATAATAAAAAATATGCAATCATATTTTATTAATTTTAATAAGATGTGTAATTATTTGAGCACTTTTTCAAAGATAAAAAAAGGATGGAAGTCATCAAGATCAAAAGTAGAAAGCTGTAGATATATCCATTATTACTAATTTCGAAAAATTTGAACAATAAAACCATGTAGTTTTAATATATTATTATTTTATTCAAATTATTCCATTGTATTATTTTATTTTGGGTCAATACATTCATTCAAATTTGAGAAGTTTTTATAAAAAATAGAAATTTCACCTCATGAAATAAATGCAAATATTTTAGAAAATATCCATGGTTGTAGTATTAAAGAAAAAAAATATGTAGTATCTTCAAGTTAACTTCCAAGGAAGAGTTTCACAGGAACACATTATTATTATGATCCATTTAGATTTTTATTTTGTTCTTTGAATGGTTTGGATTATTTCTTATCATATTATGGTACATGATAGATATAAAGATGTTTTCATGGAATGAGTTTTAATTTTTATAAAATAATGAATTCATACCTTTGATAACATATAGATATACTGCGAAATTGATTAAATATAGAAATGAATTATATATTGAAGATATTATTTAGAAGTAGGAAACTGTTAAAATTGGGGATATTATAATATTAAATGAATATCTGTGTGTATTTAACAAATAATTTCCTAGAATAATACATAATCAAGAGATTGTATTTACTATTTAATCAGTATCTAATTCCAATTTTGTTTAAAATTATTAATTTAATAAATCAAGAATTTCTTTTAGAATTGAAAAGAAAATTACAAGAGAATGATGATAAGGGTTTCATTCATATAAGCATTTGACAATGGGGTTCTACAATTTTTCTAATGTAGAGAAGGTTTAACTGATATTTTCATTTATTATAGAGATTTGAATACTTTAATATTAATAATAAGAATTTATTTACTTATAACAAGGACATGATTGATTTTTCATGGAATTTTAGTATATTTTGAATCATTATCTTCACACTGGTTTCTATATCCTAAAAGTGAAAGAGAATAAAATTTTGAAGATGACATTAAATACATTTTAAGAGAATTCTGAGTTTTTGATTATTCCCTTTGGGTTGAAAAAATGCTCAATATAGACCTATAGATCTATTGAATATTTTTTTTGTTCTTTTTGATTAATTAATGGTTGTGTTCATTAATTATATTGATTAATATTTGTAAATATATGAGGATCATGAAAAATAACACTGAATATTGTTCTATAAATATTAAATGAAAAGAATATATTTGTAAAATTTAGTAATTATGAATTCTAGTTGTTAAAATATTTCATTCCACATATTTATTTTCAATAAATATGATATAACTACTAATCCATTTTAAAGTTAAATTTTCGAATAGTGTCCAAGGCCTACAAATGTAAAACTAATATATAGTATTCATAGAATAAAGGTTACTATTTATGGTTTGTTAAAAAAATGTTATTTATTATTTATCCAATTAAATAAGAAAACATGAAAATGTGTTGCATTCATCTAGATTAAAAAATGTAATGAATATTTTTTGGAATTGAAAATTTTATTAGTGACTTCTCCAGTTTTAGACCCACTATCCAAAAATGAAATGTTTTTTTCACAATAATTATCATCTAATGGGAAATAGTTGTATTATAATGAAAAATTATCATGTAATTTATTTTTATTTATGTAAATTGAATACTCATGAGTTGAATTATCCCATAAATGACCTTGATCCAAGTATTTTGGTTTTTTCATTAAAAATCTAGAGACATATTTTGTATGGAGTAAACTATTAAATATATTACGGCCATCAAATATTAAAGTATACATTAACATAGAATGGGTGGAAAATCATATAGTGATGATGACATGAGCTGATTAAGGATTATAAAAACCTGAGAAATTATAATCTAGGAAAATAAAACATATTAGTGATTCCTTAAGTCTAAATGTTATTAAATCAATAACTATGATCAATTTTGAACATTATCATTTGGTAATTAATCTATAGAAATTTGGTCTAGAATATGTGCATGTATGAACACCCTATATTTTTTTATGGTATTACATGAATGACCATTTTTAGTTGGAATTAAGAAATCTCATAAGGATTATCATGTTTTTAAATAAAATAATTAATTCATGGGGATATGTATGTTTCTGGAATTAAAAATTGACAAAGAATGTGTTTTGAGATTTAGAAAAATATTTTTTTATGAATTGTGATTCCTAATTAAAGATACTATTTTCTAGTGAACATTATAGTACTCTATTTTATGTTCATCCATGTAGTACTGAGATTTATAGTGACCCCTTGGGGAACATTTTTGGTGTAATTGAATGAACTAAGACATTAGAAAAATTAATATGAAATATTTGACATGACCAGAGGTTAAACCTGAATGAAAACTAGAAGAGGGAATGTTTCATGAGTTTCTAGTGTCAAAATTGAAATGGGAGAATATAGTTATTTATTTAATTGTTTATTAACAAATACATATTTATGAAATAATCAGACATGTGTTATTTTTGATTGTTTTACTAAATCTACACATTTGTCTCTTAATCGTGATAATATGTCTTTGGATCATATCCTTAAATACTATTTTAAATAGATAAAATAAGATTTAATAGGGTCCAATTTATATGATATCTAATCATGGTCATGGGTTTACCTATATTTTTTGTATAATCCATCATAATTTATTAGATATTGAATTTAATATTTTTAAACATATTCATCCCAAATTTGATATATAGTTAGAGAGAATGAATGAGACATTGGGAGAAATTTTTCATGATTTTTTCAATCGATTAATGTGGTTAGTGAGATTATTATCATTCATTAGTTGAATTGTTACATATTAATATTTTTAATTTTAGTGTACAGATGGATCCTTTGGAAGAATTAAATGAAAAGTTGTGTAACTACATATTATTGTGAAAAAAAGGAAGAATGTTTTAGGGACTAGAATTGGTAAGGGAAATTGTTGATAATGTGAAGATGGAAATGAATCATATGAGGATAGCTCGTGGTTGGTAGAAATTGTATGTAGATAATTGAATGAAATATATTTCATTTATCATATGTGATCATGTTTTTCAAAACATATTTTCCTGGAAAAGTGTTAAACAGTTTTGATAAAAGGGGGTTCTAAGTATATGGTTTATTTAACCATATAAAAGCATTGATAAGGATGGACCATTTTAATATTGATATGACTACCTTCCTGTTTTTCCCATATAAAGGAAGGTTTTTATATTTCATTGATAGAAATTTATGTGAAATATTTGTCTCATGTTTTGAACCCTGAAGTATTACAATTGGAATAGAATAATTCATATGTGGAAGAAATTATTTAGATTCTAGATCATAGATAACATGTGTTTTGAAATAATTTTTCTAATGAGGTTATGGTTTTGATGAAATACCCTATGACTAAAGAAGAAACATAGAATTCTGAAAATTTAATAATGGAAAATTATTTTCACTTATATAAGTAATGAATAAAATACCAAGGAAGAAAAAATCCAAAATGAGGGAAGAATTTGAGAAGATTGGAAATTTTAATATTAAATGAATTTATTACCTTATTAAAATTCATGAATTAAATTTTATATTTTTATATCAATTATAAAAATATGATATAACATTTAAATCAAAAAAGAAATGGGTTTATTATCATTAAATGTATTTATATGTTTTATATTATTTTATTTGAAATATTAATTTATAAATTCTGAAATTTGAATTTGGAAAATTGATATTAATTTTTGTTTCAAAAATTAAAAATTATATATGAGTGAATTTTTGGGAATTTTTATAAAACATTTTTTGGGTGAATATTAGAAAATTCCAATTTTAGGAAAAGTTAATTTTAAATAATTTATATAGATATATAAATTCTATTTTTGGAATGTTTTTTAAAATTATTTTGTTTAATTTTAATAAAAATAATATAATCACTATTATTGGAATAAACATTACACTTTATATTGGTATAAAATCATTTTATACCTATAATTACATTTTTCTGGAAAACTAATTTAATTTTTTTTTGTAATTTTATTTTTTAAAAAATTTAACACACTTATAGAAATTGAATTTGATAAAATAGAATCAACATTTTTAACCTTGAAGTATTAAAAATGGTTGAAATTTAAATCATAAGAAACACAATTTCCAAGGAAATTGTTTAAATACAACTTTATTATCTTATTTTTTTCATTATATAATCTCATATTTAAATATCAGTCATTTTGGATCAATTATGATCGATTATGGCTTTAATAATATTCACTGTTTTAAAAACTTCCAGGCGTGTCTACTCCATCACTTATAAAATGACACCCTGTGTTATCTCTTATTACAAAATATTAGACATCTTATATATACCAAGAACATACCTTATTTATTCCATGAATAAATCCCCATATTATATAGGTTCTAGTTTTATTACATTACCATCAACAGAATGGTTTAGGTATAAACCTGAAGAGGTTTTCTGGAGAAGAAGGTGTATAATTATTAATCGAGAGTTTTCATTTTATTCATTATTTTACCACCATAAAAAATGTCTTAAACATTGTGAAATAAATCATCAATATCTAACATATTCATCAATTTTATTATGATTATTATATCATTATATTTAATCAATTTAACCATTTAACAAAAATAATTGCATCACACGTGTGTAAATTTGGACTACCACTGCATGAGATCATGTATTTAATTTCTCATCATTTATTCACGTGGATGGTTATAATAATGGATCAAGATAAAATAATATGGTATATAAGATATAAATTTCATTATGATGTGGTATATAAAAAATATATTTCATTATTTACCATCAAACACACAATAAATAAAAATCAATATGTGAACATGTATATTACCACCATACAAGTGGATATATTTTATTTTTCATCACCACATCACATTCATTTTATATAACTTTATATTTATGAAAATAATATTAAATTTATGATATATTAAAAATTAATTTTGGTTAAAATAATACTTACCTTCATTAAATAATGTTTTTTGAAAAAAGTAAATGTTACCTGTGGTTATGTATAGACACCATCAACATGTTGTATCATAATTATTTTTTCATAACAATATTTCATGGATTTTTCATAAATAATAAGTTATAAGGAACCAATGTTAATATTTACATATTCTAGCATCTTTATATTATTATCCAGCTTCTGTCATTCCCAATGTTATTATAGGTTTAGATTTTCTTAGAATTAGGTCATAATTCATGTATAACAAAAACTTATATTAAAAAGTGTACAAATTTGATCAGTATACACTTTTGATATAATATGAATCATTTAAAATAAAAAATGTTTTATATTTGTGAAAAATATTCATTTATTTTCAACATGACTTATTATTTTCAATTACTATCCTTAATCCTTGTGAAAAACATTTATAAGTCATGAGATGAGCAAAAAAAGCACAGTAATGCACTTAAAAAGATGAAATCCATTAGTCCAATGAAAAAAAAATTAAAATTAAAAAAAATATTTACCCTTATTTCAATATTTTATAAGATAATGTAATAAATCACTTCCACATGAAAATAAAAAACTCTTTTTTTCTAAAAAAACCTTTACAACACATTGTTTGTATATGAAAACATTTTTTTTTGGAAATATGGAGAATCACATTCATAACCCATTATAATACCCGTTCAAAAATAACTAAACACCAATTAAAAACATAAGATAAACCCTACAGTCACTCTATATTTATTTTAAATTAAGATAAAGAACATTATTCAATTCATTAGACCATTATATGTGTGTACTAATCATATAAGCTATGACAAGATCACATAGTTCTATCTAAGTTTACCCATCATATAAGATATACTAGGATCAATCAATTCTCATATAAATGATAAAGTACCATATCATGAATAAAACATTTTATTCTTGCACCTTTTCACCCTAAAATATTTGAAAAACACTTTTACACCTGTATGAAAAAAACTTTCATGTATCAAAATAACCTTTTCATTTAAAACCCCAATTTCAACACAAAAGTAACTAGAAAAAGTTAAAGAGGGGTTTTTCTTTAAAAAAACTAAAAAAATTAGTTAAATATAAACAAAAAAAACTTTAATTATATCAGGAAAGGTTTTTTTGATAATATTTATTAAAATAGTACATTCCTTTTGTCATTATTTAAATATATTCAAAACATTCCATTAAAGGATTTATTTTTCAAAACCATTCAAAATATGTCAAAGAGTCATAAATTTCCCTCTGTAATTATTTTATTTTCATATTTATACATTTTGAAAATAATTTTGAAAACATAGACATGGTAGAAAAAGAGTTGGAAAATAAATCATTAAAATAATATTTTATTAAAAGAATTCCCAATACCTTGATTAAAAATCATAATATATGTTCTTGTTCTATTTATTCAATATATCAATTCTTTAGTATTATAAAAAATGAATTCCATGATTTTTTTTTCATAAAAATCCTCTAGGACATGGTTAAGGGGTTGGTGGTAAGGTGCAGATTTGGGTAGGCCATTGCCAAACCAAAAGGTTTCAAGTGTTTGAATAGGAGAAAAGAGTAGGTAGTTTTTTATAACTAAGAGATTGAAATAAACATTATATTTATAAAAATAATAATTGATAACTATATTTCTCATATTCCTAAAGGCTAAACATAAAAATTTATAGATTATTAGATGATATAAGATCAAAATATGGATATCTAAGATATTTTATATAGCTGTGTTATTTATTTTAACGCAAATCATTTTAGTGTATCCCCCATAAGTTAAAACATTTTCATCTTTATTGGGGTAAATTCTTTTACCGTTTCCACTATTAATTATGAATAAATATGTTTAATTTATTAAATATTATAAATTATGAGGATTTCTAATATGGAATCCATTTTACCAAATTCAATTCAAATCAATGGTGTTTTAATAGGTTATATCATAGACGCCACTAAATAGAATATTTAGGCATCCATATCTTGTATATAGTGTGATGTCCGTGATGTACTGATCCAATATATTGTAGAAGTATCTACTTCTTCTAATTAAATGGTAATGTCCATAGATTAATTTTCATATCAAAAGTTTATAGAAGATTCCTTGATATAATGAAAACATTAATATATTATGACATTATTCATAAATAAATTTCCCTTGGTTTAGATACATTATACTAAATTTAAACTAGTGATGTCAAAATATCAGGTTCAAGAGGCTCATAATCATTGAGTCTTCTTCTCATAAAGTACACACTTGGTGATATCTACTAGGTGAGATCATGAGGACGTACCATCCAAAAGAAACACCACATGTTTTAGGTGTCATTGTTAGTTCTTATATATATACATTTATATTGGCTTCAGAGATCATATCATTATCAATTTTTTATAATTCATCGCATACATTTATTCAATGAAAAAAAGTGACAATGAAATCATAGTGAGGTAGCTTGTGTTGTGTGTAATTTTAGTGGTAAGTACTTGGTTAAATAATCAAGATATAAATTCTCACTTCCATGATGAGGAAGTTATATATCATAACATGGTTTATCAGGATGTTAGTACCTTCATAAATCCTTGTCCAAGGTAGTAGAAGGTAAACGTGTTCAGTAAGATCCATAAATAGTAAATCAATAATAGATGATGAAACAAGTGTATTTCGTTTTTATGATTTATCTAAATACAACTGCACTATATTACATAGTTCATATTCTTAGGTTTTCTATCATTTATATAAATATTCCTTATCTAACTCGGGACCTTTATGTGTTTCTAGAGTCTTCTATTAGTCTATAAATTAATATTCACTACTATGGAGATAAGGGAATAGATGAGCACACATAATAGTGTATTCATGAATCTGAACTATTCAGGTGAATTGGTGTATAAAACATGGTTAACACCCCATGGGGTCTAAGAGTATTCCATTTTTATTGATCACTGAAAAAATAAATTAATTCATTAACATTTAAGTCAATATTAATTGGGATGGCCTTATTTATTAAAGGTATTTAAAAGTATTCCAGCATATATGAGGAGTAATATTTTACAAAAGATATTTTTTTAGTATTCTAGGTTCATTTAATATTAATGATAATTACTTGTCATGTTTAATACTCGAGTTTATCACATATTATATTTAATATATATATTACAAATATGTGATAAAATATAAATAATACTTATAAGGAAGTTAGTTTGTGATAAATATATACTTATTACTTATTTAGTGTACATTAAATATATGGTGGGATCTGGGACCTTTTCTGAGTATTTCAAAATCCACTATATATAGGAAGAGGCAGGCTCTCACAAAAATACAATTCATTGCAAGTTCATTATAGGATAGTTATCCTCTACATCTTTCGAGAAAGAGAAGATCATGATGAAAGTGATTGGATTGAGCACATCTCATTACATTAGATGAATGTTCATGCATTGATCATCAGGACATCAAAGGAATTTCCAAATAACTTCATTAGTTCCTAAAATTCAATGATTTATGTTCCTCAATATTTTGAAGCATGTGTGGATGATCTATAGGTATTCTTATTTGGATACATACATGAACTATTTCTTGTAAGGAGAGATGGATGTGAGTACTTCAATTTAATTGAGGTACACATTCAGTTTTAATATCATTGCTCTATTTAATTCACGTGAGTTCCTTAGACCATACTGGGTCTCTGAACACCAAAGATGACATGTTACATCTTCCTAGTGAAATATTTTTTATATACATGGCCCACCATTTTATTCTACATTCCCATGTATGTATAATTGTTGTTAGATGGTGCACAAGGAATTTTTGAGTCATGAAAATTTATTTTTATTTAAAATTAATTTGAGTTTAAATTTAGTCTTAACTTTATCGACTTCACATTGATCTGATATCAGATAGCCATGTTATGTCAATTTGAACCAATAATTATTGACCATTTACATTATTATTGTATTAATTTCAAATATTGATCTTATATATATAATTATATATATATAATTAAATTTTTTTTAGTTGAGGAGCTTGTTTCACCCCATCCTGTGGATGTTTCAAAACAAGGATGTTAACTAGTAATAGTCTCCAGTTAACTCGAGCTATTCTGAATGGACACCATAGAAAAATAGGGTTTTATATTCAAAATTTATTCCAATGTTATAATGGTATTTTTATAATAATAATAGAAATAAAAAAAATTAAAAAAATATTTTCTTATCCTTTTGGATATTTTACAAAGGTCATAGACCTATGGGAATCAATTATTCAAAAATTAGACAAAAATATATAAAAAACAACGTCTTCCTGTGGAATTCTTCCACTTCCACCGACCATCGAATCATGTGATCCCCAACTTCTTCGATGATTTTTAAAAAATAGAAATTGAGATCCAGAGCCCATGTGATCTCTCTCCTTTCTTTTTTGGGTCTCGCACCCTAAAAAGAAGCTAAGATTGTTTTCCACATTGCCTCCCAGCCCAACATCACTTCCATGTCAAGTTTGATACCTCCTGTGATAGTTGTCACATCTGATCTCAACCACCGTGCCACCAATAGAAACACCCTATATCCCTGCTTACCTCAACAACCAAGCCACATACGTGTGATTAACCCATCCTAACTAAAGAAACTCCTAAGGCCAGATCCTCCATCTTCCACCCATGATTCCTCCACCTATCACAGTTATGCCTCACTTTTCTGCTGTCACTATCCACTTTTATGGCTTCACCAACTACTACATCACCCCACCATAGAAGAGCCACACATGACACCTATCTAGGTTGAGGTCATGTGGTGAAGAAACACTAAAATTTCCATTGAGCTTGGGTAGCCACCCCTCTGCCATAATAGACTTTGTCTCCATCACGAGCATCACCGATGATTCACCTCTAACTGTGGCTAGCCTCGCCATCGAACATTCCCTCTGCCTTCGCAATATTGATTGTCCCCTTCCATAAGGTGCAGTAATATCTATCCCATAGTTCTACTTGCTTCTATTTATATCCCAATATGGGCCTATGTCGATCCACCTAACACATAACAAGTTAGGTAGGTTTTGTATACCCCAGAAGACCCATTCATGGGGTCCGCCCAGCCCTGAATTAAGCTTCGTGGGTTTGACCAAACCAAATATGGTCCGGCAGGAGGTTTTGGGGCAAGGTAGAAAAAATTAATTTTTTTCATTAGTTTAATTTTAGAAGTAAATTAAATGAATTAAAATATTAATTTTTATGAAAATATAATATTTAAATAAGCATATAATAAAATAATATAATTTATGTCTCAGATTGAAATAATTAATTTAATTTTTTTATTAAATTAAAATAAATAATTTGACTAAATAAAATTAAATATTTGTACAAGTTATTTGAATTCAATTAAATCATTTAATATATTTAAATTACTATCATAATTTAAAAATTATTTCCATGTAATTTTGTTTTTTTCATTTCCCATTGTACATTATTTAGCATCGAACAAATATGTGTTTGTTTTTTTTTGTTTTTTTATATAATTACTTTTATATGATGATTTTAATTGAATAAGATGGTTTGTGGATCGTCATTTTTCCATTTAATATTTATATGATTTTGTGCACTGAGAAAAGTGTGTTATCTATATTTTATATTCCTGAAACCCCATCGACTATGTTCGAGTATTATTGAAATTTTAAGAGGACGTCATAAGTCATATACAATGCCATGTCGAGGTGAAATACAGATGAGAAGTGGACACAGGATGATGACGTTCTGCATCATCAGTCAATCTATTAGTCTGGTAAGACTCCCTTAGGTCATTATTGAACTATTAGGTACTCAGGACCTGTTGGGTATTTATTTATTTTTTTTATGAATTTTCATGTTAGCAGAAATAAAATAAAAGAATTAGCAGAAAAATTTATAATTAAGCGATGAATATATTTTAATTAATGTTCAATTGTGAGTGTGAAAACATATAATGAAAATTTTGATATAAATATATTTAATTTTACAAAAAAAATATATAAACCCTCAATGGAATTTTTTTGACATATTATTTCCATAATTTTATTTTTAACAAAAACATGTGATTAGTGTGATCATCCAGCAATAATTGAGGGTGCCTACTACTACTTGGGAGTTCTTATGAGATTGATGATTTTTCAAACTGGATTTGACAAAACAGAGTAGTTATTGATATCTATTATAAGCTTTTTAGGAAATCATTTAGTAAGACAAATTTATGATTTTATAATTTTGGACATAATTTAAAATATCAGGGAGTTGAGAGTTAATGTGATTGGCCAGTGAAACACCTACCTTTAACTCTCTGAGTATTGGTGTAGCCATAATATGTAGACAATGAGAAGAGGTTCATGGTTCTTTTACTCTCGAATACTTAATCCACCATGTATTTTGATTCTAGTATAGGGTCTTACTATAGTTTGAGAAAATATTGGGAGTCATTTAATGATTTAATTATATAATTGGTAATCTATAAATCTTTAATGAAGATAAATTTACAATCTCCTAGATTTATTTTATGTTGATTAAATTTCAAGGAATACCGCAAAAACACTATGATTAATTATGTAACCAGAAAATATCCAAACAATCAAGAATCTAATAGAGTAGTACTTGAAATTTAGTAAAGTACTAGGACATCATGAATTCAAGTTATCTATTTCCCTATAACTTATTAGTAATCTTAAGGAAGCAAGGGTGTAAAAAATTTATAGGAGACTCATGTATGACACATATCACAATTGTCTTATAATCATATCATCAATGTCAGATGTGAGCTGTGGATACAACATCAGGACATGGATGATTTCACAGTTATGCACATCTATATGAATCATATGAAGGAATAGTTAATAAAGTTATAATTAGGTGATGATTTTAGTAGATATGTGTAACATGAATGATAGATCATGATATTTCAATGGATTCATTTCTCATATCATTTTCACCCATTTACTTCAGTATCATTTTATATTAGAAAATGAATAGTATATAGAATATTCTTCATAACCTTTTAGGTAATGATTTGTTGGATTGGTGTATCCCGATCCATTTTAGATGATGTATGAGGCAATTTCTTGAGGTCTGTACAATGCGCTAGGATAAAATTTATGTGGGTCATGCTCCACGGTGAGCTCTTTGTCAGTTTCAAGGGAAACACACCCCCTGCTTAGGGGGTCCAAGGGAGGAAGGAATCCATGCCAACATTTTGGATGTTGTAGAAACTCTGACCATTGTAGAAGAGATGACTTAAAGATAGATAATTCCCACTATAAGTGTTCAAACTTTTGGCAGGACTAGTGTTTCTCCTTGGAGTTCTAGCCACTGAACACTTTACCACTTTTGACATGGGTGGTCTTGAAACTTTAACGACACATATTTACAACCACCTTTCTCTATAGTGATGTGGACATCCTGTGTGATTGGTGGAATTGTGGATCCTCTTACTCCTTTTGTATCCCATTTCTGTCTAGGGTTTCTAATTTATAAATGGTAAAATACACCCTATAAACCGAGGACCCTAAACTTGTAAAACATTAACCTCTTCATAGATGTAGGGATCATTTCATGAACCACATAAATATATGTGTCCATGTTATTCTTATTCTTCTTTTGTTTTTTCCATTTTACTCTTATGTGATTCATTAATTTCTGTCATTGCAAATCCATATGTTTTAGCGTCAAATGGTATCAAAATATGAGAGTTTATTTTCCTCAAACTAAATGAAGGCTATGAAAGAAGACAAGGTAAAGATCAACCACATTAATAGAACTGACTTTATCTACTGTAGGATTCAAATTGAATACCATCAATACCAAAATAAAATTCATTTTTTGCTTCTAGGTAAAAAGTAAACGGACGTGGATGAGTCAGAGTGGGATCTACAAGATTGATAGATTTTTGATGATGTGCGCCTTATATTAGAAAAATACTAGAATTCAACATCTTATAGTAGATATGATGAATGAGTTGATGAATTCCCTAGTGAAATTTTTTATAAGCCTTCTATGAAAAAAATCATTTTATTCGGTGATTTTTTAACCTAAAAATGGATGAGGGGAGAATTTTCACAGATCATGTCAAATAAGTCAACATCATCATAAGTGAATTTTCATTAGTGCACATGGTTCTTGGTGGTGAGGTATGTGCACTGTTCTTAGTGTCTTATTTACCAAAAAATTTGGATGAAATTGTAACATTTGTGAGTTGTTCTTCATGGAATACAATGATGTTTATGAAGGATGTGTGAGACCTGATCCTGAGTGAGGTTATCTAAATAAAAGAATCATGAAGATTCTTGGGGTTAACTCTAAATGTTTCAGGAAGAGTAAGGTACACACATTGATACAATCGTAGTGGATGATAAAAGTAATGAGGGAAGAGAAAAGATGAGGAAATGGGAATGGTCCTCCCTAATATATTTTCTTGAAGAAATGACACATTATGAAAGAGTGATGAGAAGAAATAAGGGACCTTAATCTAGTGGAGAAAACACAGTAGTTGATGGAACTGATGAAGTGTTACTACTGAGCATGGATATCTCTATAGAGTCATGGATTTTAGACATAGGGGTCTATTTATATTCTACATCAGAGAAGGGTTTCCTACACAATTATATTTCTTTAAATCTTGTCAAGGTACATCTTTCAAATGATGATCCCTTGAAGATTGTGGGGAAAAAATATACATGGATCAAGACCAACCATGGGAGTATTCTGGTTCTAGAAAAAAGGAGTTATATCTCTATCTTAAGAAGAAATATTATTTCATTTTGGCAATATGGTGATGTAGGGTTAAGTTCCAAGTTTACTGGTTGTTCCAGGAATATTACAAAGGGATCTATGGTCATATCCTATGGAGAAAAAAATGGTACTCTATAAAACACGATATATACCTAAATTAACATTGGGGAATCATCAAATTCTACAAGGAATACTTAATTTTGGAACTATAGGATAGACCAAATGAGTGAGAAGGTGATGAGGGTGCTGGAAACAAAAGGAATTCTACTAAATATAAAGTCAGTGTAATTTGGTTTATGTGAATACGTCATATATAGAAATTAGAAGAGGGTATCATTTTCAAAAGGAGGTAGAACACCAAAGGCTGGGAAGCAGAACCTGGTGTACACTGATTTCTGGAAGAATGTAATAGTAAATTCCCTTAAAGGGGAAAAAAATAATGTGACTTTTAATAATTAATCCACAAGTAAGGTACAATGTTTCTTTCTAAAAAAAATTTTAGGTGTTTAATATGTTTTGGAAGTGGAAGGTCATGGTGGAGAATGAGTTAGGATAAAAGATTAAATGATTTAGGTATGATAATAGTGGAGAGAATGATAGTTAGGAGTTTAGAGAGTTCTATTTCAATATTGGAATTCGATTGGAGAAGGATATTTTAGGTACACCAATATAGAGTGGTGTGGATGATAAGATGAATAGGACATTGAATGAATATCCTTGGATAATGAGTCCAAAATTGAGGTTAACCAATAATTTTTGGGCTGATAGAGTGAAAATTGTACCATATCTCATTAATTAGAGTCTATATGTACCAATGAGGGAATTTATACCTGAGAAGATCTATTTAGGTAAGGATGTAAGAATCTCATATTTATGTGTCTTTTGTTGTTTGTAATATGTACATATTGATGCCGGTTTAAGGAAAAATTGTAATTCTATGTAAAAAATTTGTTTTTTAATTTCATATAGTACTGGGGAGATTGGTTACCACTTTTGGAACGATCTCAACACGATTTTTATCACGACCTAGAATGTGGTATTCAATGAAGGTGTCAAGTACAAAGAACATCATTCAGTTCAAGAAGAAATTAGGAAACAATAATTAGAGTTCAAAGTAAAATTGGATTTTTATGGTGTACTTCAGCATGTGACAAAATAACCAGTGGAGCCTTGTCCTTAAGTGGGTTTTAGGAGTTCAAAAGGGTGAGAAGTCCTATGTAGAGGTATTCACCATCATTACACTATTTTTTATTGACTAAAAGTGGAGAAAAAGAATTTTTTTAAGAGGAAATGCAGTTAAAGGAGGTGAGAAAGTGGGAGTTGTCCATCAAAGATGATATTAGAACAATACATGAAAACAATACAAGTGATTGGACACCTCTTCCATAAGGAATTAGGGAATTGTAGAAAATATGGTTATATTATTCCAAGGAAGAAAATGATGGAAATTGGAGGTACAAGGAAAGGCTGGAGGTGAATGTATTTCAATAGAAGGAAGGTGAAGACATCACTAAAATATTTTCTTCTGTACTAAAGCTTACCACCATCTGGGTGGTTCTCACTAATGTTGCATCAATGGATTTATACCATGATGAACATGATTTCAAGACAGATTTCATTAAGGGATATTTGGTGGAGGAAATTTATATGTAGTATTCAGAGGGATATGTTGATTTTGGTAACAAAGACCTAGTGTGAATACTCTATAAGATATTGTATGGTTTGAAGCAATAACCCATGAATTGGAATTAAAATATTGATTCATTCATGACTAAAAAGGCATAAAAACAAGGTGAAATGGATAAATGTTAGTACATTATGTTTTTTGGTGAAAAATATATTATATTTCTTCTATAAATAGATGGTATGTTTATTAGAGGATCAGGTATGAAAAAGATTAATGAGTTAAAAAGGAAGCTAGTTGAGGTGTTCAAGATAAAAGATATTTGAGAAGCTTATATGATTTTGGGGATGAATATCAATATAGAACACAAATATGGAACCTTGATGTCATCACATAATGACTAAATTTGTAAGGTTCTGAGAATATTCAGTATTATGGAAGAAAATCCAGTCTATATTCCCCTAGTGGTCCATTTCAGACTATCATGGTAGAAATCACCCAAGGCAACAGAAGTGGTTGAGTACATGGAAAAGGTTCCATACACATACATTGTGGGAAGCCTAATGTATGTTAGGGACTCTAGTCGACCATAAATTTCTCATATGGTGGAAGTTGTGACCAAATACATGGAGTACCTGTAGAAGCAACATTGGGAAGCTTTGATGTGGATAGTGTGGTATTTGATGGTATTGAAATATCTATCTCTCTATTTTGGGAAATGGAATTCATTATTGGGGTATGTGGATGTTGAACATGGAGGTGATGTCGACTTTAGGAGGAGTAACATAAGTTATGTATTTACTAGTGTAGGAAGTTCAATAAGCTCGATATTACAATTGCAGAAGGTGGTGGATTAATCCACCAGAGAGTAAAAATACATTCATGTAACAGAAGATGGGAATGAGATGATATTTATGAATAAAATTAAGGATGATTGGTGAATAATGTGAGAGGATAATGTATTACACTATAATAGTCAGAGTTCTATAAATATTGAAAATAACCTAGTGTTTCATTCATGGACGAATCACATTAATTTGAAGGATCACTTCATTAGAGGTTTGATAAATGATGGGTTGATGACATTGATTTTTTTTGGAACCAACAGTCCAGCAAACATGTTGAGAAATACTATGGTTATATAGAAGTTGAGGAATTGTTGTGCCTATGTTGGTCTCCACTGATGAACAGAGGATGAGAAGAAGAATAATTTATTAAAGAATTAGACCATAAGGGGAAAAGAACTGGTATTTCAAAAAAATAGCTTGAAATTGAAGTTTTGAATTGAAATAATGTGCACTAGTGAGTGAAGAAGATAAGGAGATAAGATTATGTAAGTTTTCTTAGTTAGTGTCATCGAAGCAGGTAGGTGTAGTAGATCAGGGTCCCAGTGGGATATTGTTGGATTGGAGTAGCCTGTTCCATTTTGGATGATATTAGGGAACCATTCTTATTGCATGTACTGTAAACCATGCCACAAATTATGTGGGTTGAGATCCACTGTGTGCTCATTGGGGGTAACCGGGAAAAAATTCCCTTTCTCTGTGGGTTGAAGGACCTTGGCCCAAATATTGGGCTTTGTAGAAACTATGACAACTATAGCATTGTTGACCAACTGACATTGATAGTGTACTATAGTTGTGTGGAATTAGGGCGTCAATATTGTAGTACCTTGGACTTCTAGTCACTATCCACTATATCGGTTTTGACATGGGTGGCCGCGAGACTTTAGAGATAATGTTTTCCACCCACCTTTCACTATAGTTATGAAAACTTCCTATGTGGTTGGTTTAACAATTCATCATCATCCAACTTTTGTAGCACATTTCAGTCTTGGGATTCTATGTTATAATCTCTAAGATAATCCCTGTGAAGTTTTCTCCTAGAACTACTCAAACATATGTATATATTTGAATATAGAGATCATTTCTCAAACCATAAAAATCTCTATTTTTATGTTCATCTTTTTCTTTTTTCATTTTAATCTTCTATGAATTATATATTTCTATCATTGTGACTCTCGAAATTTCTAGATCAAGGTTATACATGGAGTAAGAACATTATGAAATGATTATATTTAATTATTATTTATAAAAATATTATAGTAATGGAAACATCCCAATCCAATGAGTAATATCAAAGGAACCATCTCAATGTATTTAAAATAAAATAGGTATTAAACAATAAATTATTTTATTTTCAAATCATAAATTATAATTAAATTTAATAGGAAATGAACAAAAATAAAGAACAAAGTAATCACTTATTCTTCATGAACATTCATCAACAATATATAATTCTTCTATAATACTTTTATGGAATTAAATATAAAATTCCAATCACATACGTGTATTAAAATTCAATAACCATGTATGTATAGAAATTTTAATATAAGTAATGTATGTTGTCCAAGATGCTGAGAAAAGGTTATTCTTAAGTCAGTGGTTAGAAGCACAAAACTTCTAATTTCCATGTTTAGTCATTAATATAAATCCTTTATTGAGTATTACCAAAACCTTTTTCTAATGTTTCCTTTGGAAAAAAATGAATCATTATTTAAATTTCAGAATAAATGTTTTTTTATAAAACTAATCCAATAGTTCATTAATGTTAGAATCATGAGAAATAACTAATTTATATAATATGTTAGACTTATATAGACAGTTATTGTATGATATACTTTGTTAGTAAAAAAAACAAGTGTTATGTAAATATCATATATGCTATTTAGATACTTTTTTGTAAAAGTAATTAGTTATCATCAACATACTTATTTTTAGACAAAGATACCTTCAGAAATAATGGTACACACAATGCTTTATAAATTAGATTATCTAGAGAGAATAATTTATCCATGTGTATGATAATGGTAGACATAATTCATTATATTATTTTACGTTTTTATTAAAGAATGTGTATGTGAATTACTCTATATACATGTTTAGAAATTTTGAGTTTCTTTGGGATGGAGTGCCGAAGAATTTAATAACTAGAGAATTTGTCTATAATTATAATTTTTTGTGGAGTAATTCCTTAATTCACATTACCTTATCCAAATCTAGGCTATGATGTGAATAAGGAGGTTCAATGATGAGTGTTACATATTATCATTTATAAAAAAGGGTATCAATGAATAATTCATAAACACAAATTTCTTTATACACCGTAGAGTCATGATGTGTGTAAAAGGAGTATCAATGTTTCAACTTGTATCCATTTCAAAAACATCCTTTTTTTCAAGACATGTGTCACAAATGACAACATAATCCCATAAAACAATGTAAACTATAATGAATAATGGATTTCATATGATAAATAATACAATGTGAGTCCATTATGTCCTAACAATATGTGTTTTGATTCGAAGAGTTTGTTATGATATAAACAAATATACATCATATAAAACATAATGTTCATCTATAATAATTATCTTGAACACTCTATATAAAAGTAATGATATACATATGATTGAAATTTTGTCAAGTGATAGAATACATTTCTATAAAAGGGTGAAGATCATACTTTAGATAGTGAGAGAAAGATGGACTTGGGTATAGTAAATTATGGAGATTCAAAAATAGTTTCAATATGAATTTTTTTTTATGATCATGTTTAAGAGCAATTTTACAAAAAAAATATGGAATAATAAGGACAAAAAAATCATGATGGTTTTATATTCCCCACAATTGGTGATATTTTATTCATTGAGAATAACAATTCGTACATGCAAGAAGAATATAGTAATTACCTATAATTGATATGAAAAATGAAAATTCAATTATGAATTCCTGGTATAAATATTATAGGGGAATAATATATTTAATACAATGGAGGGTATTCAAGTGATACTATACATGAATGGTAAAAGTGTCATACCTGTCACACCCGGGTTGTTTTTCTTTTCATGTCATGGTTTTGATTCAGTTAATTGAGAATCCCGATACTTTTCTAGGGTGTTGGGTGAGATTAATTTTGAGTTTTTAACCACCATAAACGTATAATAACCCTAATTTATGTTTTCTATTTCTTGATTAGGTGTTTTTGGAGAGATGGTTGTTACTTTATGATTTGGGCCAACTGTGAGCCCATTTCATATTTTAAAAAAAATTGTTTGTTATATAAATCCTTTTTTTTTCAACATCTTTCAACCATTACACTTTATAAATTATCTACTTTGATATATTCAAACCTCCATATCATTTTGGACCCCTTAATAATTCATAATCATGGTGAATTTGGGTTACTTCTTTAGGAATTGGGCCAGCCCGTGGGCCCATTTCCAGTTAAAAAAAATTAACTATTTCTTTTATATCTTTTTAAATGTTTATTATTTTTCAGTGATTCCACCTCCCACTCGAGGCCAAAATAACTAGTCTCACCCCCACTATTGATTTTACCTCTTTGAAGCTCATTTAGTGGGAATATTAATGCGAAAGTTCTCAGGTTTCTTCAAGTCATCCAGAATTGAGTATGTGAATTGTTTCATACATTAATCATTACATTAGAGCTCTTTTCCCACCAAATATTAATTTCCTGGTTCTTAAGAACCTTATAAGACTCTCCATAAAGTTATAACATATTTTATTTTCTTTATGGGTGCATATCTAATGGAAGACGAAGTGTTTTCTAGTTAAAAAGCAGAGATTCCTTACCCTTTATCCTCCCTCTTCTTTCTTCTATCATTATTTCGTTGTTTTATAATATACCATAGTCATGATAGACCTATTGTTCTATTATACCTTGATTTTTATGGATTTTTGTTCGTTTCGGGCTGGTCATCATCGGTTTAGGGTTTGTAAACACTCAGATAGTGATATCGGGTGTGCGTTTCTATTATGCCAAGGATTTGAGGTAGGATATCCCATGAACACGACTTTATTATCTAAGTTTAATCATTATCATGATTTTATAACCTTATTTATATGATATGTGCAGTTGTGAAACTTTGTTTTTAATTGTTTTGTGTGCAAATGATGTTCTATGCCTTATTTTGTTAAAAATATATTTATTTTGGTATAAATGTGCACTCCACATGTTTGATAAATTATTCCATGTGATTTAGCACCTGTTTTATGGTATTTGGAATATTTTTCAGTATCTTGAATAAATTTATGGTATGAAAATGTTATTTAATTCCGTTTTATGTGCTTAAAATAATTTTTTTTGTCAAAGATTGAATGCGATGTGTTCGGTAAATTTCCTGATTAGATTGTATGTGTCTAGTGTAATTTATAATGATTTTTCTGGATTTATAAATACATTAAAAGAATGAAAAAAATTATCTTTGGATTCTTTTGGGGCTTCCCAATTTGTATTTGGTTTTACAAACAAATGGGTTTTGGTTTACAACATGTTTTGGCCCGGGTTGCCGGAAAATGGCCCATTTCACATCCTTATGAAAATGGTTGCGTTTTGAATATGTAACCCAAGTGTTTATGAATGTGGTTTTTAGCTGTAAATGGTGTGTATACACCTCCTTAATAAAATTTAAATGCCTAACTTTTTTGAATGTTAGTTTTGAGAAAATGTTTAAAGGCCCGTTTGGCCCTTCCTAAAAATGATGATTGAGGTTTTTACATGTATATACCATGTTGTGTTAATTGGGCTTGTTTTATGGTCCATGAAATGATTTTATTAAATGTTTTTGAGCATCCAAATATGGTTGGGTATGGTTTTTTTGTTTTTTATACTTAAAATAGTGTATTTGAATGAGTATTCTGTGAAAAGCCTCAATACACTATTTGAAATTGTTTTGCAAAAATTTTTAGTGGTTTATTGATTCATGAATGAAATATGAAGATGACTGAGGGATATTTCTATGTTTATGGTTTGGGAATGGAATTTTGAAGATAAATATTTATTTGATGATATGTGTAACTTTATTGAACACTAAAGGGAATCTCATGTATTGAGGTGGGTGAACGTGAACTAGTATGCTAGTTATCAAGTGGGGTTTGGAACCTATTTCACGTAGAAAGTTTGATGATGACAACACAAACTAAAATATAATCATGATGATGTTGGGGGACTACTAGGTTATGGGTATTCTCTCTACATGTGGCTCCTATGCACGAGAACATATATTTATTATTTTTACTTTAACTGAGATACGAGGTACATGGGGCTCACAACTAGCTAAGGCCTAGGGGATTTCCTTTGTGTTGTGCTCATTGGATATTTTGTAGTCACCATCGGCATACAGTGTGTTTAGTTTTTAAATTATGTAGTGTGTGTGATTTATTTAAATGTGTGCATTCTTTAAATCATCCCTCTTGAAAACTATTTTCATTTTGAAGTTGCACCTCTTTGAAAATTGTTACTAGCATTCCTATTTATAAAACAAAGATGTTTTTGTTTGGTAATTTTTTTTATATAATGGGACCTCATTTAGAAAAAAACTTCTATATCATGTATTTAAAATTAAAATTTATGCTTCATTTATTTTAAAGGATTTTCATTGGGAATAGAATATCGGGATAACCTACTAAGTTTTAATACTCATGCCTATAATCTTTTTTGTTTTTAGACCATGTGCAGGATTCTACTTGAGTTCGATTGCCTTGGGAAACATGTGATCATTGTGTTGGTGATTGAACAGAAGGGTCACATGGTGTTAGTTGGTTTTTTAGTTTTCTTAGTTGAGTTGTTGTTTTAGTTGTGCTTTCAATTTCTTGTAAAAATAAAGTTCAGTTCATTTTTTATATAAATGCATTTTGGGTTGTCCATTTCAACCCACTTCTTCTTTGATTATTTATATATGGGAGAAATAATTCCATTGTTTACTCTATTAATTACCTTGGTGATTGTCTCCTTCCTGAGAGGATCGATAACACCTCTTGGGACTAGTCACAAGCTAGACTAGGTGACCGGTTCAATGTCGACTGGTGCTGGTTTGTGATAAAATGGTACCAAATGAGGTCGGCTTTTAGCAGACTATTATTTTAAAAGTGACCTAGTTATTTGGGGGATTTCAAGGTTTATTTAGTAATATTTTTAGGACATTTGGCTATGTGTGGGAAGAGCATCATGAAATCTTTCTCATTCTGATCCATAGGGTTTCCATGGGATGTCCGGTTTTATTAGTCTCATTTGTTTTTGTTGATTGTTTGGTGTTGGATTATGACATGGGGAGTTTGACTAATGGACTATGTGAGCATGCAGGGCCTAGAAAGCCATGTGGATCTAGGTAATGGTCCTAATAAATCTCTTCATGTTGGTTCTGTTTTTGACAAATGGCCACCAGCCAAATGGTCAAGTCACCCACCGACATTAGTTTCCTTTTTTGGGTCTCTTGGATTTTTCTTGAATTCTGAATTTTTGTTTTTAAAATCCATGTGTGAGAATTGTCGAAATGGGTTTTAATGGAAGGAATGGATTTTGAAAAGTAGAAAAAGGTGTTTTCAATAATTAAATATATGAATTGTTTGGATGGTTTTGTCTTTGTAAAAAAACTAGGAGGAAGTGGATATGATTTAATGAGATTGGATTATCCTTAAAAAAACATGAGGTTTGTTGGGATAAAATGTTTTGATAGTGTGAATCATTTAAATGTTAATCTGATTAATTTTTTTAATTGGGGTGTTTTGGGATGTTAAAAAGGTTTTTAATCTGATAAATTAGTTTTGGAAATTGGTTTTGAGCAGTTGGTGTTTTCCAAGAAAGGGTATTAGTCTCAATGGACCTCAAATTATAAAAATATACATTGAAAAATTTCAAGAAATGGGAAGCGGTTGTTTGGAATAGCTTGAGTGTTTTAAAATTTGTTAAAAATAAAAAGGGGTAAATTTTTATGAAAATATTTCTTAATAATGTGTGGGTAGTTCTGTGAAATAAAAAAGGGTTTTTGACATGGTGGCTAGTGTTCCATTGGAAGGTACATGTTTTTTTAGTGATGTTTTTTTGTTTTATACTTTGGTGTTTTTATGGGTGCTCACATTCACGGTTTTGTTTATATCTAGAAGGATGGCCTATATGGAATGGTGGTTTGGTTCTTGGGTGGCATGGAAATGTGCATGTTTGTGAGTCATGATGAAACACCATTGGTAAATGTGGGAACCCACCAAATTATATTGTTTTTAAAAAGTGTTTTGAGTTGAAAAATTGTGGCCTTTGTTTATAAACCAATGGTTATGTGGATAGTGTTTTCTATGTATTATAAGATTTTTTTTATTTAGTAAGATTATTTGTGATATAGAAGACATAATCTAGTTGTATCTTGAGATGAGATCTTATTGGTGCCTCGATTTTGGAGTAATGTTCAGTCAGTTTCTAAATAATTGTGGGATGTTGTTATGTGTCCACAGATAGTTATATGTTTTCATGATTTCCAATGGATAAACCTAAGGATTTTATCTCATGTTTCCCAATCCATATCCACCTCCTAAAATAATCTCTCATCCTGTTAGTTGTAAAAGGGAGCTGTTTGGGATCAATTTAAAGTGCTTCCAGGCGTGATAATTCTTTTGGACATAGCAGTTGTGTTCAATGATGTTGATGTGTTTCTCAGAATTCCTTTTCCATTCAAATCCTCATTCAGAGTAAGATATAATTCTGATTTTTATTTTGGATTTCCTATTTATATTAAGTTGTTTTGTTTATAAATTGAGTTTTTTTGAGTGGTGTGATCTTTAGCACCAGACTATGGTGCAACAGATGCTTTATGATTAAGTTCTCCAGCTATATGCCTCATAGTGAATCTTTTCACGCAATCTGAAAATCTATAGATATGTAGGAAGCATGACCAATATCCTGCCTCCACTATTGTGTTATGGTAGTTTATATATATATATTGGTTTTCTTCATTACAGTGAATTTACCATTGTCACAATAAGGGTGGTGGACTTACCCCTCACACAATGTCTATGGTTATGCCTTCATGGATGTATGTTTTCAATAAATGTCCTTCTGTGGAACTCCTATGAAAATAGAGTGCATTCATAGTGTTACCTATTTATAGGTGGAGAGTGTTGGGTAGTACCTTTGTTTCTTTTGTTGTTTAATTAGATTAATTATCAGGTCACATTCCCTCCCCTCCCTGAGTGGTGGGCATCTGGATTCGTGCCGAATGTGTTGGACCAGTTCTTGTCCCTGCTGTTCGATAGTGGGTGGTATAGATGTTCATGTAGTAACCCTATTAACATGGGGTGGTAGGTTTTTGTGGGAGTGTTTTGGTGGTCATTTTCAGGTGAGTCCCAATTCTAGTTCATTTTGAATTCTTTTTTGTTCATATCTTGTTGGTGTCTAATGGTTGGGAGACCCACAGCGGGTCTCGAAGATCTTTCCATGACGATTTATCAGATGGTAGTTGTGATATAATGGTGGGGAGCCCATTCTAGCCTCCAACCAGAGTAATTAGATTTTGGTAGTGTACTATGGTTTTCGTGATCATTGGTTTCATTGGGATAAGTCCCAACAATCTACTTCTTGGCATGGATGTAGAGGTGGTGGTTTAATCTTTCCGTTCATTCTCTGGAAGTGGCTGTGAGTTGTTGTTTTGTTTGGGAAAGAGTATAAAGTTACATTATTGTTGAATAATATTGAAATATATTTATAGGCTTTATTATGTTGATAAGTAATCCTTAGGTGTTTTTAGATCAGTTGAAAAATGTTATGGCTTTCCGGGGGCGGAAAGCTTTACGATGGGGCGAATTGTCAAACCCGGTTTTTTTTCTTTTCATGTCATGGTTTTGATCTGGTTCATTGAGAATCCCAATATCTTTCATTAGTGTTTGGTGAGATTAATTTTGAGTTTTTAACTACCATATAAGTCTAATCACATTAATTTTGGTTCCCTATAGTATGTTTAGGAGTTTTTAGAGAGATAGTGGTTACTTCATGATTTGGGCTAACTATGAGCCCATTTCGAGTTTTAAAAACAAAATTTAATTATGTTATAAATCCTTTTTTTCTACATTTTTCACCCATTATAATTCATAAATTTCCTCCACTGATATATTCAAACGTCTATATCATTTTGGACCCATTAATAAATCATAAGAATGGTGAATTCAGGTTACTTTTTTAGGTATTGGGCCAGCCCGTATGCCCATTTTTAGTTTTTAAAAAAATTATGTTTCCTTTTTATAATATCTGCATTTTTTAATATATTTCAATGATTCCACCTCCCACAAGAAGAAAAAATACATATAATCACCCCCTATACTGATTATACCTCTTTAAAGATCATTTTAGGCAAATATTAGGGAGAAACTTCATAAGTTTCCTCAAATCGTCCAGAATTGAGATGGTAAATTTTTTTATACATAAATAACTAAATTCGTGCTCTTTTAACCACAAATATTCTTTCCATGGTTCTTATAGACATTAACATCTTCTCTAAGAAGTTACAACCCATTCCCCTCTCTCTATGGGTGCAGATCTAATGGAAAACAAAGAGTTTTCTAGTTAAAAAGGTGAGATACCTTTTCCTTTATCCTCCCTCTTCTTCCTCCATTCATTATTTATTTGTTTTATAAAATATCCTAGTCATGATAGACCTTTGTTTCTATTATCCCATGATTTTCTTTTGGGGGGTTTTTTTCATTTGGGGCTGATCATCATAGGTTTAGTGTTTGTAAACTCTGAGATGGTGATATTGGGAGTGTGTTTCCATTACGCCAAGGATTTGAGGTAGGATATATCTTGCACAATCCTTTATAATTTAATTTTAATTAATATCATGAATTATAACCTTATTTAAATAATATATGTGGCTTTTAAGCCATGGTTTTAATTTTTTTGTGTGAAAATGATGTTTTATGCCTTATTTTGTTAAAAATGTAGTTGTTTTGGTATAAATGTGCACTCCTCTAGTTTGATAAATTATTTCATGAAATTTCACACTTGTTTTATGGTATTTAAAACATGTTTCATTTGATTGAATTAATTTATGGCATGAAAATTTAATTTTATCCCTTTTTAAGTGCTTAATATAAGTTGTTTTTCTAAAGAGTGTATGCCATGTGTTCTGTAAATTACATGGTTGGATTTTATGTGTCTAGTACAATTTAAAATGATTTTTTGGATATATAAAAACATTTTCAGCATGAATAAAATTATTTTGGGATAATTTTATGTTTTTCCAATTTGTATTTTGTTTTAAAAACAAATGGGTTTTGGTTTACAACTTTTTTTGGCCTGAATTACCGAAAAATGGCCCAATTCACATCCTTATAAAAATGGTTGTGTTTTTAATATGTAACCTAAGTGTTTTAAGGGATTTATGAATGTGGTTTTATAATATAAATGGTTGGTATACACCACGTTAATAAAATTTCAATTCATAACTTTTTCAAATGTCAGTTTTGAGGGAACTGAACAATCTCCTCATCAATTCATCAAATCATTATTTACATTCATTTTTCCATATGAACAGAACCCCTTTATGTACAGTCTTGTTTAAAAAGATTGTTTATCCTGATTTTTTAAATTAATATTCTATAATAACCTACAAAACAAATATAAATATGTACCTCAATCTTTTTAGTTGGTGTAGTCCATCATATGAATAACTTTTTAATGATGGATAAATTATGATTCTATTTTTTGAGAGAATATTTCCATAAAGATAAACTTATTGAATCGATAAATCGCTCTTTCTAAACTTCTGATATAACAATTTTCTTCTATGATTATCATGAATGATCTGAAAGAGATTCACCTAGTACTCATAGGTTATAGAATACACCAAGATATCTCAAATGAATACCACAAAAAATATTAATCAAGATATTACTTGAATTATATGTTTATTAATTATAATAAAATAGAGGGCTAAATAGTTAATAAAAATGGAAATGTTCTAACCATGTAACATACATACCTCATTCATAATTCTATATTCAGATTGTATTATTTTATTACTCAAAATTGATGATACCTTGAATAAATATTAATATTTTTAAAATATTGAGATTCATGAATTTGATTGAATAAGACATCAATCCATGTTATATGATACATTACAATTATTTAAATGGAATTGATTTCACTATAATAAATTGACAACCTCATAGATCTATATGTATTCTAAATAAAGTCAGCATGGGATTCTAACAGTTAAACAATTAGTAGAATAAATCACTAATCACAAAACATATATAGTTGTTTATATAACTCCACTAATCCCATAGTGACCATTATTATAGAAGGATTTTATATTGGTATTAAAGTTGGGATTAAATTAAAAAAAACTAAATGATCTATTGGATTTCTAGGTACTTATTCTAGAAATAAATTATTGTATTTTCATACAATAGGAAAATCCACAATTTAAAGATTACCTTATCCATCCATATATATGTTTTGTTATTATTACCAATGAATTTTTTTACAATGTTCTACATGAGGATTATCTAGGAAGGACATAGATGATGAAGTATCTACTATAATGATAATGAAGTCCACTTCTACATCAAAAATCATAATTTACTTCTATTTGAAATAAATATTTAAATCATATTTTCAAATCCATTTTATACGATGGATAATATAAAATTCAAGCATAGTAATGATTAATAATTTCAACCAATATAGTACGTTTCGGTGAAATAATGAGAACTTCATAACACATCCTCATTGTAGTGAGACTTAGACTAGGAGTTTTAATTGATAACTACATTCTTAAGGTGTGATTTAGATATATAATTTTCATAGAAAACATGGAATATATTGAATATTGTGATGATGGGTAATCAAATAAATAATTCTTAACATAGAGTACTTCCACATTAGTTGTTGTGATCATATAATCTTTTACTTATCCTATTTGAATCTTATCTGGTAGATTCCCTTGACATTTGAGGATTTGGTTTGAATAATACAAAATTAATTATAGATTAAGAACTTGAAATTAGTGATTTATTTTTCCCATTACATTCATAATCCAGATGACACTTATCACCAAACTTGTAAAAAACTCTTATGTCTGTCAAGAATTTCCTAGTATGATTCATTCCAAATATATTACAAGATAGAAATTACATTTATATCTTCTTATTCTTTGATTAATTTAATTTTTCATGGTTTGAATTCAACCAATTATTTATTTATTTACCTTTAAAATATTTAATCAATATATTTCATCTCTATTTTTATAGAGTTTAAAAAAATCATTTTATGATTAAAAATATTTAGAGACCAACAATCTTCAGAGACATTGATTAATACATTAAATGAAATGGCTGATATTTCATTCAAAATTGAACCTAAATTCCATAGTATACATGGAAATTCTTATAAATGTAGTATCACACTCCAAAAAAATTATTTTTCATTAAGATAAAGAAAATTCTATCCATTTTAGATCATTACTCCAAAGAAAAATATTTTTTAATGAATGTCTCCTTAAAAAAATTATATTCCATCAATTCTATTTGTTCTTTCACCCTAGTATTCTAGATTGGACAACCATTGATCATCATAACCCATGCGATAATTTACTTAAATTATAACCATTAAATTTTCCGCACATAAAAAGTCCAGAAATATATTCTCATGGGGCTTAATCCTTTGATTAGCTACCACAGGATTTTTAGTCCCACTAAATAATGGGGCCTTATATTATATGAAGTGATTAAATATATGATAATAAAAATCTAGAATAAATTGGTTCTCTACTTATGTAAGGTTAATTTTTATAACCATATTAATATGACCTAAAATAGCCATAATCTTCTAAGTTCCAATACAAGTTTTATTTCATTTATTAGTAAAGAAATATCTACAATAGAAATGAGTATTTTTATGATTATTTATTCTAGGATCCATATCTAAATATTAAAATATACTATATTATCTCTTAAAACTATTAATCATAATTCATAAACATTAATTATAAATTAGTTGTAGCATGTGACATATGTTTAAAATTTATTTATTTTTTATCATAGAATCATAAACATGATGTCATAGAGGATGTCAACATATTAAAATACTCAAAAATGGTTTGTAAATAAAATTATAATTTCCATTTTCATTTACCCTTGTTTTGTTAAAATATGTTTTCAGTAAGGTTCTTTGTCTGGTACCGTGTTATGTTTAAGTCAATCCCAACATGCCTATTTCAGAGTTATTAACTTGAGGTTCCTCTGTAACATAACCACACCAACATTTAGAATCGAGACCCTGATGTATTTCTAGGAAAAAGGACATATTATATACCTTAAAAAACATGAGGATGTTTTTATATACTTATAATTAATGTATATCATATGTTTAAATGTATGTTATTGGCACAACAAAAGTGTGTTAGTGGGTGTACCCAACATTAATTTTAGCATTAACAATGATCAATCTGAGATCTTTCATGATAATAAAATCCTAGATCTTTGAAATAGAATGAATATTGAAAAATAAAGGGGGGAGTCCTGGAACTAATGATAGTATCATCATAAATTGGTTATAATAATATTAATTAATTTACAAGAATTACCATGATGGAATTATTTCTTCATTGATGTTTTTTATCACAATCTGATGTGATCTGACGTTTCATCATAGAATCCAAGTATAGGATTCCTCTAGTGGTAGTCGACACGTGATGCACATATATCTGGATGTCGCCGAAGGGATCTCTGGGTGATATTGAGGAAAATCATTTTCTTGCGATGTCCTCCTTCGATCTCCTTGATCCGGTGCAGGTGGATCACTCTCTCGTAGCTTGAGAGCATTCTTGGTTAAAAAATAATTCTCTCTTAGCTTGAGAGATTTCCAAATCCATTGTGCACAACCACCCAAAAGATGGCTATGCTATTTAGAATTATATAATTGGGATTTTAATTACATATAATAATAAAATGAATTAATCACCCGAAAGCATTTAATCATTTCATTTAATTCTTAGTAAGAACTCATGTCTAATAATAGTTGACTATTATTATAACTTGACATGCACCCAGAGAATTACACCAAATAAAATATAATTAAATAAATAATATTATATCTCATAAATTACCATAAAAAATACATGGCGTGTACTTTTATTTTTCTATTTTCTATTATTTATTAAACCAAATTTATTAAACCTTGAATAATAGATATTTATTTTTTAAATAAAAATAACTGCATTATTCACTAATAAATATATTATTTCTCCCACAATATATTCTCTCAAATAACTAGTGTCAAAATAAATTAAAACACACATCATTAAATAGTCATTAAACCACAATCGAGAATAATATTTATTTAACTGATTAAATTAATATTTAACTGAGATACTTGGATACACTTAGTGTGTGACCCACTAGGGATCTTTCTCAGTGGCATTAGAAAGAGCCTGCCTAAAGTCCAAAGTCACCTAAAAAAACATGCCCAGGAATCCATAATGAATGATGTTAATGTCGTAATGACATGTCATCTCCTACGAATGCTTACTGTGTAATTTAACCCCTTTTTCTTGATATCTTGAATCAAGAGGGTTGCATGCTAGGGAAATCAACCCATGTGCTCGATTATTCTTTCTTTGACATTCTGGAATTGAACTCTCTTAATCCATACCAAGGCCATGGATTTATTTAGGCTATATCCATTCCATCAAAGGGCCTGATATATCTACTTCTGTTATGGAAGATAAGGGACAAATCCTTTCTCACATTATATTTAAATGCAGTATCACTCGTGACACACCCAATATATCCTACCTCTCTACAAATAGAGTTTCATCACAATTTTCATCAATACATCTAAGTGCATGAGTTGTAATACCTATTAATAATAATCATAAAATCTATGGACCAATAGACACATCCATAGATATGAACATCCAATGACACTATGAAATGTGGATTTCATACTAGCGGGTCCCATTCTCATAATATCCTCCAATATATTACAAAGGATGTGCATCATGAGAAGGTGCATCAAATTTTTATGAGTCTTCTCCCCTAATGGCCTATATTATTTGTGTCCCTCAAATAAAATCATCTGACCATAGAACATATATTCCAGAACAATGTTATGACACTTTCGGGTTATCATCATAGTAGGGATCCGCAATGACCCTTTAATGCAATAGCTATCCTTAGGACATTATCATATGCATTGTCACGTAGAAGAACAACCAAGATGTGATAAGGTATTCATTTATGAATAAAGTACAAATTAGTTAGTTCTAGGCCACCTCCTCCAACAGACATCTACATGGACTAGAGCCAGCTGCTAACAACCCTTAACTCACTAGATCTCACATGATATTCATGCATTTCTGAGATATGATTTTATTCATGAGGTCTACCACATTATCTTCCGTGGATACACTACTCACTAAAACTTTACCCCTTTGATAAAAATCCTTCCATAGGTGTTACATCCGGAGTATGTTCTTTGTCTGTTGATGTGACCCTTGTTCTTTTTCAAGAGCCACCGCTGCAGTATTATCACAATAGTACGTGAAAGGATCTTTACTACTAGGTATAACATTAAACTCTTAGATGTAGATTAAAATCTAGAAGGCTTCCTTGGATGCATTAAAAGCCACTATATATTCAGAATCCACTGTAAAATCGGTGACAACTGGCTTTTTTGAACTCTTCCATCTCACAACTCCTCCATTGAGACAGAAAACATACCCAGATTGTGACTTTAGGTCATTATGATCTGTCTAAAAACTAGCATCATCATACCCTCTAGTGACAAGATCCTTGTCACATCCATACACCAGGAACATATCCTTAGTTCTTCTCAAATACTTAAGGATAGTTTTAAAAGCATTGAAATGTTTTTCTCCTGGATCTGCTTGATATCTGCTTACCATGCTCAATGCATAGGCAACATCAAGCCCGGTACATAAAATGGCATACATGATGGATCCAATAGCCTGATTGTAATGGATCTTACTCATTCTATCATTCTCTGGTTGTGTCTGCGGACTCATTTTCATAAAAATATGTAGGCCATGTGATACTCGAACCAATCCCCTCTTGGATTATTCTATTCTATATCTCTTTAGTATATAGTAAATGTATGTACCCTGACTTAGTCCAAGTAGCCTCTTGGATCTATCACAAATGATCTTGATACCTAGAATGTAGGCTACTTCACCCAAGTCCTTTATGGAGAAATACTTACTCAACCAGTCCTTAACTGACTGTACGACTTATATTTCATTTCCAATAAAAAATATGTCATCAACATATACTAATAGGATAATGATTGCATTCCCATTAAATCACTTATAGTGACATGGCCCATATTCATTCATAATAAAAAAAAATTCTTTTATATCTTCATCAAATCAAATGTTCCACAACCTAGATTCTTGATTTAATCCATAAATGGATTTTTTTCATCTTAAAAACCCGATTGGCATCACCTGGTGTCACAAACCCTTCTGGTTGTGTCATATAGACATCTTCCAAAAGGTTCCTTTTAAGGAATGTTGTTTTAACCTCCATTTTACAAATCTCATAGTCATGGTAATTTATTTTGGAAAGTATGATTCTTATGGATTTAAACATAGAAACTTGTGAGAAGGTGTCATCACAGTCAATTCCTTGATGCTGTCTAAATCATTTAGCCACTATTCCCTCTTTATAGGTTCAAACATGACCTTCCATGTCCAGTTTTTTCTTGAATACCCATTTTCATCAAACAAGCTTTACATCAACTGGATCATCGACAAAAACCTAGAATTGGTTATGAAATATGGAATCCATATCAGAATTAATAACTTCTATCCATCTTGCATCTTCTGATCTTTTTATTGATTAATTGTAAGAGATAGGTTCATTATTGTCCAACAATAATGATTCACCATCCTTGCTGACTAGGAAACCAAATATCTCTGGTTCCCTTACCTCTCTTGATCTCCTATGCTCTACTTGTGTTATTTGATTCTCTTCTAAGTGGAATTGTGGAACTTATTCCTGTACCAACTCTTGTGTATCTTGACCATCAACTTCATCAAAGTCAATCTTTCTCCCAGTATCCTTTTTGAGGATGTGTTCCCTCTCAAGAAAGACAGACTGTCAGGAGACAATAACTTTTTTGTTAGAAATGGTTATATAGGTAATATCCTTTCATTACCTTGGGATATCCTATAATGATACAATTCGTGCCTCGTGGTTCTAGTTTGTTTCTTGATATGGCCTTAATAAAGGCCTCACATCCCCATACATGTGGGTGTGAAAAAATGGGTTTCTTTCCATTCAATAACTCAGAGGTAATTCCATTTATCGCCTTAGTTGGTACTCAGTTTAATGTGTATTATACAGTATATAATGCATATCCCCAAAATGATAAGGGAATATCTGCATGAATCATCATTCACCTCACCATGAACTACAAGGTGCAATTCCTCCTTTCACTAACACCATTCCACTGTGGGTTATAAGGAGTAGTGTGCTAATAAAGAATCCCAGACTCCCGTAGAAAATCGATGAACTCTAGGTTTAGATATCCTCTACCTCGATCCGATCAAAACATCTTTATCTTATTACCAAGATGATTCTATACTCCATCATTGAATTCCTTAAATATCTATAAGGATTCTACTTTATACATTATTAAGTAGACATATCCATATCTATCTAAATCCTGAGAAAAAGTAATGATGTAAGAATATACTCCTCTAACTTCAAATGGAAATGGTCTCCACACATCCGTGTGCACTAATCCAAGAAGCCTGGTGGCCTTTTCCCCTTTTCCACTGAAAGGTGGCATGGTCATTTGACCTTATAAAGAAGAATGAAATCTATCAAGTGGTTTTAACTCTGTAGAGTCTAAATATCTATCTTTCCAGAGCTTTGTCACGCACTTCTCGTTTATATGACTGAGATTGTTATACAACAACTGGGTGTTGTATGAGTCATGCGAGTTTGTTTCGTTATCGATTTCCAACAATTGGTATTCATAATTTAATAACTATAAACCATTATTTAAATGCTCTATACCATACCATACGTTGTTCTTATAAAAGAGAAAACCCTTATTTCCAATCTTGAAAATAAATCCATCAATATCCAAACAAGATATAGAAATTATGTTCTTGGAAACACTAGGCACAAAATAATAGTTATCTAAGACCAAAATCATCCCGGTCGGCAATGAGAGGTGGTAATCACCAATGGCCAATGCAACCAGCCTCATTCCCCTGGCAGCTTGAAGATCCACCTCTCCTCTGGTAGTGTTTCTAAATATAATTGGTTCCTATATTTGAATACAGTTGTGAACCCCAAAAGCTGTATATAATAACCAATGTGTAGAAATTAAAATATTACACTTTATAACGAACACACCTTAAGCATCCCCACACTTCTGGGTGTAGTTACTCTTCCAGTTTCCTTGCTTGAAACATGAAAAATATACCACCCCTCGTTCCTCACCCTGCTTCTGGATCTTCCACTTCTTGGAGGGACGGTTCTCGGGGGCTTCAGACCATTTATAAATCCTTGGACCCTTTTCCTTGTCCTTCCTTTTCTTATTCACCATAAGGACTATGGGTTTGTCACACCCCATGTACATATCTACCAGGGGAATTAAGTTCAGAAGCTTCGATAGACTCTTATCATTATTTCTCATGTTATAGTTGATAATAAAGCTATAGAATATCTTGGGCCGGGATGATGTGATGAGATCTATACGCAACTCATCCAGAACAAAATCTCTAAGATGTCCATGCATTAAATGTAGCCAATAAAATGACTATATGATTCCCAAATGGAATATAATATACAAGAATAATTGTAAAAAAATCATTGGATATCTCATATCTCTCATGTATATCCTTTTCATGATAAAGATCCTTAAGTTGAGACATTATGATATACACGTTAATGTTTTAATATTTCTTCATAAGCTCAATAGAGATGGCCAAAAGAATGAAACATTGGAAATCTGTGGCATCATCCATATGTTATATGTTGAGATATAGTTCCTCATCATTGGCCTCTTTTACAGGCACAACAGGAATTGTCTCTCCTAAAACATACAATTTCTTCTCATGGTGAAGTATGACGCATAAACTCCTCTACCATTCCTGGAAATTGGTGCTGGTGAGATGGTCTTCTTTTTTGAGTATGGTTCACAATGATATGTTTGAAGTAATGTTTCTTGTCATTTCTAAAAATTAAGATGAGAAAATATTTTGTTCTTTATCAACATAAAACTAAGACAAATAAATAAATTAATACTTATTAGTCTCCCACTATTTTATCAAAATTGAATAGCCATCACCATTGACTTCGGAAAATTCTGTTTCTTGAATATTCTAGTGGCAAGGATGCATATTTCCCTTTGAATTACCCCAAATATGGCTGGTCAAGCAACTTGAAGGGTTTTAGGTAGGCATTAAAAATTCCAACTGCATTAACTCACAGCTCCTTGATCCATTGAGTGGACTCCCCAATCCAGAAATCCTTTTATTTTGGATTTCCTAAACCTTTGCCTCTTGGTCACACAATGTCCTATTATGGCAGTCAACCCTTGATGTAAACCAGGTCAAGACAACTCAAAACCTTGAATTATAATTCCCTGATAATTTAATGCACCCCAACTAGGGTTGTTCAATCACGTTGAACTATGGCTCGATTCAAACTATGATTATGGAAGGCTATACTGACTTAATAATTATTTGAGGAATTTTATCCTCATATGAAATTTTTTTCATTTTATTATCTTTGATTTCATGATTTTTAATACTAAGTGTGATATACATAAGTGATTAACCATTCCTAAGATAATATTTTACTTATAATCTGTTCTTATTTTAGTTCTATCTTGCATTCTTGATTAATTCATTAATTGTGTGACCGTGAAAACACACCCACAATAAATACACCATGAAACTGACATAAATAAAATAAATAGTATGATCATGAGCTTGTTCTATTAGATAGTTTATCTATAAGTTGATTAACTAACCCATGGACTTGGGGGGAAACACCTTGAACCTTTTGGGTTCATATTTACAGCTTTACACTTGTCTACCATTGTGTCTCCATATATTTGTTTCATCTTGTCTCTTAACTTGAGCCACCTCCACTAGCTTTGGAGCTCTATCCATTACATATGCTTTTATATCACACACTGGTGGGGGGTAAAATTGGTTTTAACATAAAAGAAACATTGGGGTGTAGGCCCTACAAATTAACGAGGAGAAGGCTCACATGCCAAAAAAATTAATTTAAATAAAAAAATTAAAAGAAACCATTCACCAACAAAGGTCTTAGTCTAGATCATGATCATCCATGCATGCAACGATATTTACACATAAATAAAACAAGAATTAAATTCTTTAATCATTCTTATTTAGGATAAATCTTGCTTAAATCAATTAATTATCTTTTATTAATAAATCCTATTATCCTAAACCACCTTTCTGAATTTCCTTGAGATTCTCATCCATCACAATTTTAAACAAATAAATTCATTTAAAATTTTCTTTGTACATTACTTGTACCTTTGAGGCAATGCGGTGAAATATCATTCATAACTACCCAATGAGTATAAATGAAAATTACATAGATATTAAATTAATATATATATATATATATAACACCTATCACATGTTGTTACTAAACTTTACGCCTACACGGTGGTACACGTCTCAAGGGTTTTAATAATATAATAGTAAATTTTAATAAATTTTCATAATTTAGATGAGTACACGGCGTGTAGTTCCGAATAAATAGTGTGTAATTTTGTTCACCATCCATCCAAATTACATTCCCAGAGACATGGCTTGTAGATGTACTTTAAAAATATTTGGAGTATATGACGTGTTTAGTGGGACACACACAGTGTTGTATCCATGTTACACAGTTTGGAGATGGGCAAGCCGTGTATGGGGTACACGGTACAACCCTAACCCGAAGGGACTAAACATCGTGTTCCATGGGCCATAAGGTGTTCTATCTTGAAACTGTGTGCCACCTATTCCTGGTCAACACATGGATTCCTAATGACTTAGATAATATCCATTTACATGGCCTGATTTGGCGAACTATTCCAATGCATTGAACCTAGACTACATAACTTGTACTACTAAATAAACATCTTATATTCGTGTGTTATATGGTCAGGAACGTTTGGCACCTCCATATGAGATCCTCTATTTTATTTTAATCAAAATTAAAAGAAAAATTTGTTTCTGTAAGGTGATCGAGAAATGAGAGCGGAGGAATAGATCTCGATGTTCAAATTTAAAGAATGATTAACATGAATTGAAAAAACTAAATTATTAAATTCTCAAATCCCCAACTAAAAATAAATAATTATTACCAATGATATGACTCCCTCTAATACCAATTATATGTTCCAAGCGTAGTAGAATCACGTTAGTGTGTGTACCCAACATTAATTTTAGCGTTAACAATGATCAATCCGAGATTCGTCATGATAATAAAACACCGGATCTTCGGAATAGAACAAACAACTAAAAAGAAAGATGGGAGTCCTGAAACTAATGATGGGATAATAATATGATTCGTATAATTAATTTAATTAATTTAAAATAATTACCATGTTGGAATTCTTTCATCGTTGATGTTTCTGATCACTATCTGATGTGATCCATCATTGCGTCATAGAATCCAATTATAGGAATCCCCTAGCGGTGATCCAAAAGTGCTCCACATATCTCTAGACATTGCCGAAGGGATCTCTGGGTGCTAGCATTAATAATCCTTCACTTGCGATGTATTCCTTTGATTTCCTTGATCCTGTGGAGGTGGATCTCTATCTCGTAGCTAGAGAGCATTCTTGGTGAAAAAAGAATTATCTCATAACTTGAGTGATTTTAAAATCCATCGTGCACAACCACCCAAAAGATGGCTAGACTAATTAGAATTATATAATTGGGATTTTAATGACATAGAATAATAAAATTAATTATTTACTCGAAATCATTTATTCATTCTATTTAATTCTTATTAATACCATAGGTCAAATAATAACCATTGACTATTATTATAACATGACATGCACCTAACGAATTACACCTTATATTATTTAATTATATAAAAAATATTATATCTTATAAATTCCTTGAAAAAATACATGCCGTGTATATTTAATATACATAACATCTACTTTTATTTTTCCATTTTTCGTTATTTCCCCCACCACATTTATTATACTTTGATTAATGGGTATTTATTTCTAAAATAAATATCACTGAATTATTTTCTAATAAATATATTATTTCTCCCACAATATATTTTCTCAAGTAACTAGTTTTGAAATAAATGTGATCAGACATCCTTAAATAATTATTAAACCAATATTAAGAATAATCTTTATTTAACTTGATAAATTAATATTTAAATTAGATAATTGGGAAAACATAGTGTGTGACCCTCTTGGCCTCTTTCTCATTGGCATTAGGCAAAGCCTACCAAAAGTCCAAGATTAACGTCTAGTAACACCCCAAGGAACCCATAGAAAAACACGTTAATGCCGCAATGACGTGTCACCTCATATGAACTCTTACCGTGTAATATAATCTCATAGTCTCGATATCTCGAAGCACGCGGGTTGCATGCTAGTGCCATCAACCCATTTGCTCGATTATTATTTCATTGAATTTCCGGAATTGAACTCTCTAATTAATTACCGTGGACATGGATTTATTTAGGCTATATCAATTCCATTATAGGGCATAAGATATCTACTTTTGTTATGGAACATAAGTAACAAATCCTTTCTCGCAATATCTATTAATTCATTATCACTCGTAACACACCCAACGTATCCTACCTTTCTACGAACAATGTGTCATCATATTTTTTGTCAATACATCTAAGTGCATGAGTTGTAATACCCATTAATAATAATCTTAATGTATAAAGACCAATACACACATCTACATATAGAAACATCCAATGACACTATAAAATTTGGACTTCTTACTAGCAAGTATCGTTCTCATAATATCATCCTAGATATTACCAAAGGTGCACAGCATGAGAAGGTGACTCAATATTTTATGAGTCCTCACCCCTAATGAAATGTATTACTTGTGTCCCTAAAATAACATCATCCAGCCACAGAACCAACATTCAAAAATAGTGTTACGACACTTTTAGGTTCTCAACATTATAGGGATCCGCTATTACCCTTTGATGCAACAGTTATCCTTAGGATATTATCACATGCATTGTCACTTAGATGAACAATCAGGATGTGATAAAGTATTTATTAATTAATAAAGAAAAAATTAGTTGGTTCTAGGCCACCAAATCCAACATTATATTCCATAATATATTTTTTTCTATAATATAGTTCCCTTGGTTTCTATGAAAAATCATATGATACCAACTATAATGACCCAATCACCAATATCCTAGCTCTGGTGTCAACTTTATTACATTGGAATTAGATAAAACAGTTCAAAAACCAAATGATTGCTCATTTTAGTAGTATGTTTGATCCAAATACATTTATATTACCCATTTTACATTGTAAAAAAACAAATCATCGTAATGGAGAACTACATTTTTCATTGAAGTCATTCAATGAATGCATATTCAAATCATGGTGAAATAAAAAAAGAAGTGCATGAGATAAAATTCTATGTATGGGTTTTGTAAAATGGAATCTATCATAAACCTATAATTTATAATCAATATCTAAAAGAAAATAAGTAAAAAAAATTCCTCTCAGTCAATAATTTGAATATCATTGTTAAATAAGACATAATCAATATGGCATAGTAAATAAATAAAAACACATTCTAGTTAATTAATAAACTAAGAAAAAAATTCATTGATAGATAATATCGTTGTGAAAATTTCATGGATAATATTAATAAAATAATTTTTAATGAAGAAAATGTTTAATTATTTGATGTTATGGCCTCAAGAATACTGATACCTCTACTGTCAAGTCCTTAGACAATATAGTATAGAAATATATGTAAAAAATTATTTCTAACATACTTATTCACCCCATGATACTGTAGATTCATAATGTGGAAATATAATTCCATGCACCACCTCTAATGTCCATTATTTATTATGTATTATTTTAAAAAAACATATAGATTAATATCAAGAATATTCACTGAGATGGTGTTCCATTTCTAAGCATAGTGTACCTGGAATAATTGTTTGAATAAAATTAAAATATTAAATTTCATGGATGCACAGTTTTCCTAAAAAAGTGGTACAACTTCTTGATGGGTGATTGGATAAATAATATAAGGGTACCATTGTATTCATAATAGAGACTTTACTATAGTATCAGCCTAACATCATCCGACGTGGGTTAGATGTGAAAAGTAGTTTCAAGCAATTTTAATGAATAAAATAAATTGAATATTTATATTGTATTATGGTTTAGTCAATGTTGAGACACTTATTATTTTAATTAATCCATTAGGAAAAGATCCATGGTTAGGCTCATAACCCTAGAAATTCCATGGAGGCTCTTGAGAGAAACTTTGAAGATTTCTATGAGTGAGAAACTATAGAATTGCTAATCTAATATTGACTAGTTTTTTTCTTCACAGATGTCACCAGAGTTAATCAATTTTAAATATTGAGTGATCCAATTCTTATGAAGGATATGTTATTTCGAATTTCATTCCCTTTTTATATATTCAATAATGAATGTGGGCCAACTATTTAAAAATTTGATATGTGGTTGGATCATTCCTTACAGGATGGGTAATATATTGAGAGATAATTAGGGTATGATTATTTCAAAATTGATTTGATTTTCTGATTTCTCTTATATTAATGGATTGAGGAAGGGTAAAAAAATTGTCATGACCCGTCCTCGGGGCTCGTGCCGTGACTACCCCAAGCCCGCCTTCCCTAGGCCAGGGGCCGACGACTAGCACCAAAGGCGAATTCTTGATAAAAAAGGAAGGCATTTCCTTTAAACCTGTAACAAACACAATCTGAACACAAGCAGTAGAAGCAATAAGCACTAATATAGAATATAATGTGTGTTGAAAGTAAGTGGGCCAGAATACAAACCCAAGTGAACAACAAGTACAAGTAAAAGTAAAAAGGAAAACAGCTCCTGGATCATCCACCGGGAAATCCTACCTGAAGGGTAGGTATAGAACTCAAACACGCATTTCTGAGGTATGTCCCTTCTAGTCCAGCTCAGATCAGCCTCCTATCCGTCACCCTCAGCCTCGATCACTGTTGATCTTCGTCTGCACAGAATAGAACAAGGTGCGGGCAAAGCCTCTGCAGTGGTGAGTATAAAAATACTCAGTAGGGGACCCCGAGACCCCTGAAGGTCTCCCAGAATCCACTAAGGATAAACCGAAGAATAAAGTTACAATCAGGAAGTATCAGCCTACCCTACTTAAGTATATCCCATACATACATCTATGTTACCAGTCATAGTCCAGCTCCAACTCTCGAGCCCAAGCACAACCCAGTCCACAAAGGATATAAAGTCAATCACCTCGATGATAATGACTGAAAGGAAAGACTCAGCTCATATGGGTATACTACACATGAAGAGGGGTAGAGATTATTAGATGTAGCCTACTAATCATCTGTTCTGTCGAACCCACGTAGGATCCTGGAACTATATCAGCGCTGTCGAACCCACGAAGGATTGTGGTACAGAAGTCGTCACTGTCGAACCCACGGAGGATGCTGGTATAGAATTCACCACTATTGAACCCACCGAGGATCCCGGTATAAAAGTCCTCACCGTCGAACCGGCGGAGGATCTCGGTATAATATCATCGCTATCGAACCCACGGAGAATCTTGTCATCTCAGTCATAGCCAGCCCTAGGGTTCCCGTACACAACATTCTCGATTCCGGGAGGGTCTCCTCCTCGAGCTAAGTGGTGATACATCAACTTCCATGTAGTCTCGAGATGATGTATCCTGTAGTTCCATCTCATAATAAGGAACCCAACGTGATAGACGCCGCGTCAATCGGACACCCTGTCTGTGAGTTATTGGCATTTTCGTTCCAGGGGCCCGGTTGTTTTTTAGGCACAAACCAACCCAACAGTACCCCAAATGCGTTTGAACCTCAAGTGGAGTATGCCAAAATATTCTTCTCGCACCAATAATTCCATTGCCGCAGATGGGTCGTTGATCGGACACCCGTAGCCCAAGATGTAGACTAAAAGGTGTAAATAACCATAGCGGGTCCGGGTCTCATCCGACCCAGTCGGACCCACCCATCTCAACCCGGTCCGAACATGGGTCTGACCCGGTTCGCGGGTGTGGCCTGACCCGAGTGGTCGGCCCGACCCATGTGGATGGCCCAAACCAAAGTAGCAGCCCGACCCTAAGGGGCTGCCTGACCTGTAATGACCCAAAGTTTCATTAATGGAAAATCCCTCTTCATCCAGTTAAATGTCTCTTTATAAAAAAATGTTTTTATAAGTTGTCAACTTCTTTGGTTTTATGATAAGAGTTGTGACCGTTACTTTTATAGCCATTTAACAGTGATCACATGATTAGTATAAATATAAGGCTTTAACGAACCCAATTTTACTCAGACAAAGGAAGCGATGGCCTCATCCAGTAGAATTGCCCCATACGAAGCCCATTTGTCAGAACTCGGAAAAGAGTTGGCATCCATGGGCTTCGCCCTTGACCAAACCCAAGCTGAGCTTTATTATGTCAAGCTCGAACGTGACCGTCTATGGGAAAAGTGGGAGTTGATTGAGATTACCACTCAAGCGATGTTATCCGAGCCTCCCCAAGAGTCTGTCACCATCGCACACCTTACCCTTAGGTCTTATGCAGCTGTTTTAAGGGGTTATGTAACAAATAAGTAGTACGATATTCATGTACATTATTTTTATTGTATATAATAATGAATATAATTTCTAGTCATTTTTGATATATTGTAAATAGTTTTTAAAGCACAAATTGTGTTTTTAGTTATTATTTAATTATGAAATCCATTTTATTAAATTAAGGGATTTTTGAATTAAATAATATTTTAATAAAATATTATTATTAGTATTATGTTAATTTTTATTAAATATAAATGATCTTATAATTTTATGAAGGATATTAAAATTTTATATTAAGGTTTGAAATCCATTTCTGTCAAAACCCGTGAATTTTCGATAAATGTTGGTTTTTATTTTAAAAGTGAAAATTAACATATTTAGAAATTTTTTTAGATAAAATAAACATCATTTCTGGAATCAGGACGTCTAAATTATCCAACAGTGATTTTTTAATAATTTTCTGAGACAGTCAAATTTTTGGGTAAAATTTAAATACCATTTAAATATATAATGTGTTTTATGACATAATAATGACCCAATGGTGATGTAATAAAATACCATAATCCTTATGTTCGGCCAATATATGTTTTATCATTAAAATAATGAGGTTTTGGGTTTGTTTGACTTACTTTTCAAAGCATTAATGAATCCCTCAAGACATATTCAACACTTTGCCTTTCTAAATTAATTTTCATGGGAGTGTGACTCACCTCCACATAAGCAACCCTAATATTTTAATAAGTTCGGACCTTGTCCTTGTAAGATGTTGTTTTCCTCTTTCCTTTTCCAAAAACCATGGTCAGAAACCATGAGATGGTTTGTGGTTTGGATTAATTTAATATAATGGGTCCCAAACCTAAATAATAAAGAATTCTCTCACCTTTCCTATATAAACACACCCAAGCTCCCACTTCATCCTCACCAAAATCCATTGGAGTTCGACTAAACTCTGCCCTACTCTCTCTAGAATCCTCCCAAGGTGCCTCAAGCTCCCAAGAAGCCTCTCACAAGCCTCTCCTTAGCCTTTGGAAGCACACTTCCAAGTAAGGTTTTTTTTTCTTCCTTTCTCTTTTCTGTCAATTTTCCTTAAGTTGTATTGCCCTTTTATTTTCAATTATTAATGTTTGGGTATGGTTTTGCACCTCCCCCATACTGACCTCTTATTTTTTAATGATGTGAGAACCCTTTCTCTCTCATTAAATTCCTCCCATGTACACACGTTACTATGCCGAAATTCTGAAAGGAAATTCTCTCTCTTCTTTTACATTCAAGCAATACTTTTGTATCATGAATCTAAATTTTCATTTCAATTGTTGGGACATGTATCTATATGACCTCCTTACTGTAAATTACATGTAAATATTATTATTAACCCCTTTCTCTCTCATGAACCATTTTTTTATGAATTCTTATGTCACGCTGTTACGCTGCCGAAATCGCACCGATTTTTTAATCCAATGTCATTGTGTAGTGGATACCAAGCTCATTTCCCCATCAAGGGTATTCACCTTTATGCACATTTAATTATTGATTTTAAAGGTCATGTATGAATTACACATTCGTTTTTCGTGGAATAAATGATTATGTTTTATGAATCCATGTTTTATGATCCATGTGGCACACTTATGCATGAAATGAAATGTTTAAGAAGGGTGCGCCCTTATAGCGCTCCAATGCATTGGGTAAAGTATAGTATCATGATACTTAATGTGCAATGAGTATTGAATAATGCTAATTCAAGTGCAACTAGGGTTTACTTGTGCTTCATGTGCAATGAGGGTTTACTCATGCTCCATGTGCAATGAGCCACAGATCATGCTAATTCAATGTTAAGTGTTGTTGCCACATTTCCATGTTATGATTATCATGCTTTATCATGCCGTTATGTTCATGTTCCTTTTATGATCTATTGATATGACTATTGTCTAACATGTATTTTACTCCTCATGTTATTCCATGTGTACTCCCTTACTGGGCTTTATAGCTCACCCTTTTCTTATGCATGTCCTCAGGTTATCCCATGCAACGCTAAGTACGAGGGAATGTAGTGGTCATGTAAAGGAAGTTTTCAATAAAGATTTTGTATTTCATGTTTTATGTTTTATGTAATGATCCTAAGCCACAAAGATACTTAACAGCTCGATCTTCTTTGTTGTTTCAAGTGATGTTTTATGTATTAAATCATGTTTAAGTTGTAATAAAAGCATGGTTGTCATAGTTGGTATCAGAGGATAGGTTTAGTTATTTTTGGGATTAGGAAACCCTAGTAAAGCCTTAGATACAAGACTAAGTGTAATAAAAACATCCCTAAGTTTTGGTAAATACTAAGTAAGTGGTTTGTCAAAAAAATACTTCCATGTCTGGATACGAGCAGGTAGCGGCTGCTCTGGCACAGATGTATCGTAGGGGTAAAACCTGAAAACACCGCTTTGAGCTAGACTCGAACGGGAACTGGTGCATGACAACGGGCCTTGCTGCACTCTAGGTTAAAACACTCCCGGGGGATATGTTTTGATAAATTCACAATCTTGTTACGAACCCTTATTAAAGGAAAAATGCCCCTAAGAATATATGTTAGAAAGTAGATCATGAAAATCCTAGATTGAATCCTATAGACTCATGAGTTAAGGAAATAAAAGTTTATTTATAAGTCATCAACTTCTGTCTTTGGATTACCCTTTATGTGTTACCCCTAACTTTCCTTTTATTCCAGCCAATGGCCGGTAATAGGAGGACTCGCGCTAACAACCGTTGTAAAGATCAGTGTGATGACTGTACTAATGAGATGTCCAATCCAATGGGAGCGGGATTCGCGAACTTTGTCACGTTTCTCTCTCCGCTAACTCATGTTTTGAATAGAAACACGTGTCAAGAGGAACATTCAACCCCCCCCCCCCCTAAGAAAGAACAAGTCGCTATTGAGAGCTTCATGAGACAAAGGCCTCCTACTATTAGTGGATCATCTGATCCCACGATCGCTGAACTATGGATCAACTCCATTGAAAATATATTCTCCATCCTCCATTGTTCTGAACAAGAGAAGGTTCTCCTGGCGGCTTATCGTATAGAGGGTGAAGCTGATAAATGGTGGAAATTGATAAAAAATACGAAGCCTGAGGAAAAGATTGAAGCTTTTGAATTGAAGGAATTCCAGAAGATGTTTTTCGATAAATATTTTCCGCGCACCCTCTGTCTTAAGATGAAAAGGGACTTCCATTCCCTCAAGAAAAAAGATGAAGAATCTATGGGAGCAAATAAGGAAAACTTCACAAGGCTTGCACGATACGCTTCCGGCTTCATCGTTACCCCGGAATGCAAGGTCGACTGCTTCTTTGGTGGGCTGAAGCCTAGCATGCGGAAAGCATTAGTGATCCATGAATTCGATAGCTATGAGGAAATTATCCGATGTGCCCTCAAGGTCTAAATGGAGATCGGAGAATCACAGGGGTATCATGGGGAAAAGAAGCGTAAGGTGGACTTCAATGCTAGTGGTCCTATGGATAAATCCAACAGCGCTAAGAAGTTACAGCACCCCACTTGCCAAAAGTGCGGAAAGAAGCACCCTGTAAATTGCCTTAAGGGGACAAGAAAATGCTTCAGGTGTGGAAGAGAAGGGCACATAGCTATTAACTATCGGCAAGAAGGACTCGCGGCTGAGATAGAGGGGAGGAACGCTCCGTTCAAACCTCAACGTGTTGTTCAATGCTACAAATGAAAAGAACCGTGTCATTTTTCAAATCAATGCTCTAATCCATGGGTTATCGGAGGAAACCAACAACCTCCAAGACAACAAGGAAGAGCTTTTGCCATCACTTATGCCGAAGTGAACCCTGACAATGAAGTGGTGACAGGTACGCTAGTTATTCATTCAAAAATAGAGAACGTACTTTTTGATTCAGGTTCTACGCATTCTTTTATATCCCGAAAGTTTAGTAGAACAATCCCAACACCAGTACAAATCATGGAAGTAAAGATGTAGGTGAGTACGGAAAATGAGGAAATCATTGCATCCCATGAATATAAGTCCTCCCTTATTATAATCTATGGATTGAATTTCCCAGCGAACCTCAACATACTCCCTTTGTTGGAATTTGATGCAATTCTTGGCATGGATTGGCTTTCCATATATAGATCCAACATAAATTGTCGGGAGAGAGAAATCACAGTCCATATGTAGAATTGATCCCCGATTCTTTACAAGTGTCAGGAAGAAGATGAATCTCCTTTAGCTCCATCATCTCATGCATGGATATTACTGCCCTATGAGCATGCGTATCTGGCTCAGATGATTTAGTCCAAAGAAGAAACCATCCTTGAAGAAATGCCTATTGTGAGGGAATTCACGGAAGTGTTTCCCAAGGAACTGCCTGGTCTTCTTCCAAGAAGAGATGTTGAGTTCTCAATTGAACTTATACCTGGGGTGCTACCAATATCCAAGACTCCATATAGAATGGCTGTTTTTGAGCTTGAAGAGCTGAAGAAACAACTATAGGAGAATCTGGATAAAGGGTTTATACGCCCAAGTGCTTCACCATGGGGTGCACCAGTCCTCTTCGTCAAGAAAAAGGATGGGTCAATGCGGCTTTGCATCGATTATCGCGAACTTAACAAAATCACGATAAAGAAAAAGTATCCACTCCCACGAATTGGTGACTTATTCGATTAGTTGCATGGAGCACAACACTTCTCCAAGGTGGACTTGCAGTCGGGATATTATCAAGTAAGGGTGAAGAAAGAAGATATCCCCAAGACTGCTTTTCGTACAAGATATGGGCACTATTAATTCATAGTAATGCCTTTCGGACTCACGAATGCTCCAACAATATTCATTTACTTGATGAATAGAGTCTTTAGAGATTACCTTGACAAATTTGTGGTAGTCTTTATAGATGATATTCTAATATACTCCAAAACCAAGGAGGACCATGAGAAGCATTTAAGAACTGTACTAGAGACTTTACAAAAGGAGAAGCTCTATGAAAGTACATCAAGTGTGAGTTCGGTTTGAAGGAAGTCTCATTCTTGGGACATATCATCACAAGCTATGAGATATCTGTGGATCCCTCCAAAACAGATGCAATTGAGGGATGGATGAGGCCAACATCGGTAACAGATATCCGTAGCTTCTTGGGGTTAGCTGGATATTATAGACGATTTGTGAGAAATTTCTCACGATTGTCCAACCCTCTTACCAAGCTAACATGAAAGGGAGTAAAGTTTTCTTGGAGTGATGAATGCGGAGAAAGATTCTAGGAGTTGAAAAGGAGGCTTATCACTGTGCCCGTGCTCACTTTACCCACTAGTGGTGAAATTTTTGTGGTATTAAGTGATGCCTCAAAGAAGGGCTTAGGCTGTGTGCTGATGCAGAATGATAAAGTGATATCCTATGGCTCAAGGTAGTTGAAAATCTGTGAGCGAAACTATCCAACGCATGATCTGGAGTTGGCGACGGTGATCTTTGCCTTGAAAATCTGGCGACATTATCTCTATGGAGAGAAATGAGAGATATATACTGACCACAAGAGTCTTAACTATATATTCACACAAAAAGAGCTTAATATGCACCAGATAAGATGGATAGAGCTCATCAAGGATTATGACTGTTCAATACATTACCACCCTGGGAAAGCGAAGAAGGTGGCAGATGCCCTAAGTAGAAAGGATCCAGTGATTCTATCAATGATGAAAATTGAGAAGTATCCAATCTTCTTAGACTTGATGAAGATGGACGTGGTAATCATAAAGAAGGGAACATCATCAATCCTTTCACAAATGATTTCTAAACAATCTCTTTTGGAAAGGTTAAAGGATGTTCAAAAGGATGATTTGGGAATCCAGGAAAAAGTTGAAGCTATCAAAAAGGGTAAATACTCGGAGTTTAATATTAATGAAGAAGGAATTATGTGGCATGGGAAAAGACTATGTGTTCCATCATGTCTGGAGCTGAAGAAGGATCTTTTGGATGATGCACATAGTTCAAATTTCTCTATTCACCCAGGGAGCACAAAGATGTATCGAGATCTCCGAGAAAACTTTTGGTGGGATAATATGAAGAAGGAGATCGCTGAATATACATAAAAGTGCCTTGTGTGTCAGAAAGTGAAGGAAGAGAGGAAAAAGTCTAAGGGGATGATGCAATCATTGCCCATACCAGAATGGAAATGGGAGAACATCACCATGGACTTTGTCACCAGACTTCTGAGGACATCCAAAGGCAACAATGCAATCTGGGTTGTTGTGGATCATCTTATAAAGACTACACACTTCATTGCTATTCGGGATGATTTCTCATTGGATCAACTGGCACGGATATATATTAGGGAAGTTGTAAGGTTGCATGGAATACCACTATCTATTGTGTCTGACCGTGATCCAATATTCACCTCTATGTTTTGGTAGAGTTTTCAACATGCTCTGAATACTGAACTGAACTTCAGTATGACCTATCATCCCCAAACTGATGGCCAATCCGAGCGGACTATCCAAACACTTGAGGATATGTTAAGAGCATGCTTAATGGACTTTAAAGGAGGATGGGATCAACATCTTCCTCTGGTTGAGTTCTCTTATAATAATAGTTTCAACTCGAGCATCCAAATGGCACCATATGAGGCCCTTTATGGGAAAAGGTGCAGAACACCTGCATGTTGGGATGAGGTCAGTGAACATAAGCTTCTTAGACTAGAAATGGTCGAGGAAATGGTGGAGAAGGTGAAAACAATTCAGCAGAATATCAAGGCAGCCCAGAGTCGATAGAAGAGTTATGCATATAATCATCGACGAGACCTTGAATTTGAAGTTGGAGACATGGTGTTTCTACGCATATCTCCGTGGAAGATGGTCATGATGTTTGGAAAGAAAGGGAAGTTACGTCCAAGGTACATCGGCCCCTTCGAGGTTCTTGATCATGTTGGGGCTGTGGCCTATCGACTAGCACTTCCACCTACCATGGCCAAGGTGCATGATTTATTTCATGTATCCCTATTAAGAAAGTACATACCGGACCCTTAACATGTACTTTCTTCTAAGGTGGTACAATTAGAAGACGATCTTTGTTATGAGGAGCAACCAGTGAATATCTTAGATCGTAGAGAAAATGTTATACGAAATAAGACAATTCCTCTCATCAAGGTATTTTGGAGAAACCACAAGTATGAAGAAGCGACTTGGGAGTCGGAGTATATGATGAAGCTGAGTTACCCATATTTGTTTTAGTGTGGGAAAAGGAAAATTTTGAGGGTGAAATTTCTTAAGGGGGGAATATTGTAACGACCCAAAGTTTCATTAATGGAAAATCCCTCTTGATCCAGTTAAATGTCTCTTTATAAAATTTTTTTTTATAAGATGTCAACTTCTTTAGTTTTATGATAAGAATTGTGACCGTTACTTTTATAGACTTTGAACACTGATAACATGATTAGTATAAATATAAGTCTTTAACGAACCCAATTTTACTCAGATAAAGGAAGTGATGGCCTCATCTAGTAGAATTGCCCCATACGAAGCCCATTTTTCGGAGCATAACAAAGAGGTGGCATCCTTGGTCTTCGCCCTTGACCCAGCCAAATCTGAGCTTCATTATGTCAAGTTTGAACGTGACCGTCTACGGTAAAATTGGAAGTTGATTGAGATTACCACTCGAGCGATGTTATCTGAGCCACCCCAAGAGTCTGTCACCATCGCACACCTCACCCTTAGGTCTTATGAGGCTGTTTTAAGGGGTTATGTAACAAATAAGTAGTACTATGTTCGTGTACATTATTTTTTTGTATATAATAATTAATATAATTTCTAGTCATTTTTGATACATTGTAAATAGTTTTTAAAGCACAAATGGTGTTTTTAGTTATGATTTAATTAAGAAATACATTTTATTAAATTAAGGGATTTTTGAATTAAATAATATTTTAATAAAATAATAATAATATTATTAAATTAATTTTTATTAAATATAAATGATCTTATAATTTTATGAATGCAATTAAAATTTTATATTAAGTTTTGAAAGCCATTTTTGTCAAAACCCGTGAATTTTTTATAAATGATGGTTTTTATTTTAAAATTGAAAATTAACATATTTAGAAATTTGTTTAGATAAAATAAATGTCATTTCTGGAATCAGGACGTCAAAATTATCCAACGGTGAATTTTTCATAATTTTCTGAGACAGTCAAATTTTTGGGTAAAATTTAAATACCATTTCAATATATAATGTCTTCTATGACATCATAATGACCCAATGGTGATGTAATAAAAAACCATATTCCTTATTTTCGGCCAATATATGTTTTTTTATTAAAATAATGAGGTTTTGGTTTTGTTTGACTTACTTTTCAAAGCATTAATGAACCCCTCAAGACATATTCATCACTTTGCCTTTTTAAATTAATTTTCATGGGAGTGTGACCCACCTCCACATAAGAAACCCTAATATTTTAATAAGTTCTGACCTTCGCCTTGTGAAATATTTTTTTCCTCTTTCCTTTTCCAGAAACCATGGGAAAAAACCATGGGATGGTTTTTGGTTTGGATTAATTTAATATAAGGGGTCCCAAACCTAAATAATAAATAATTCTCTCACCTTTCCTATATAAACCCACCCAAGATCACACTTCCTCCTCACTAAAATCCATTTGAGTTCGTCCAACCTCTGCCCTACTCTCTCTAGAATCCTCCCAAGGTGCCTCAAGCTCCCAAGAAGCCTCTCACAAGCCTCTCTCTAGCATTTGGAAGCACACTTCCAAGTAAGGTTTTTTTTCTTCCTTTCTCTTTTTTGTCAATTTTCTATAAGTTGTATTTCCCTTTTGATTTCAATTATGAATGTTGGGGTATGGTTTCGCAACTCCCCCATACTTCCCTCTTATTTTTTGAATGATGGGAGACCCCCTTCTCTCTCATTAAATGCCTCCCATGTACACCCATTACTATGCCGAAATTCCCAAAGGAACTTCTCTCAATTCTTTTACATTCAAGCAATACTTTTTTATCGTGAATATAAATTTCCATTTCAATTGTTGGGACATGTATCTATATGACCTCATTACTGTAAATTACATGTAAATATGATGAGGAACCCCTTTCTCTCTCATCAACCAATTTTTTATGAATTCTTATGTCACGCCGTTACGCTGCAGAAATCGCACCGATTTTCTAAGCCATTGTCATTGTGTAGTGGATACCATGATCATTTCTCTATCAAGGGTATTCAACATTATGCACATTTACTTATTGATTGTAAATTTTCATGTATGAATTCCACATTCGTTTATCGTGGAATAAATGATTATGTTTTATGAATCCATGTTTTATGATCCATGTGGCACACTTATGCATGAAATGAAATGTTTAAGAAGGGTGCTCCCTTATAGCGCTCCAATGCATTGGGTAAAGTATAGTATCATGATACGTCAAGTGAAATGATTTTTGACTCATGATAATTCAAGTGCAATGAGGGTTTACTCGTGCTTCATATGCAATTAGGGTTTACTCATGCTCCTTGTGCAATGAGCCACGACTCATGCTAATTCAATGTTAAGTGTTTTTGCCACATTTCCTTGTTATGATTATCATGATTTATCATGACTTTATGTTCATGTTTCTTTTATACTCTATTGATATCCCTATTGTCTAACATGTATTGTAATCCTCATTTTATTCCATGTGTACTCCCTTACTGGGCTTTATAGCTCACCCTTTTCTTATGCATGTCCTCAGGTTATCCCATGCAATGCTAAGTACGAGGGAAGTAGTGGTCATGTAAATGAAGTTTTCAATAAAGATGTTGTATTTAAAGTATTAAGTTTTACGTAATTATCCTAAGCCCTAAAGACACTAAACCCCTCGATCCTCTTTGTTGTATCATGTGAAGTTTTATGTTTTAAATCATGTTTAAGTTGTAATAAAAGCATGGTTGTTAAATGACCCGAATGCACGGCTCCGCCCGAAGGGGCAACCTGGCCTGTGGAGGCCCAGCCGAGGGGCGGCCCAGCCGAGGGGTGGCCCGGCCGGGTGGTGTCCCGGCCGAGCGGCAGCCCGACCGAGGGGTGGCCTGACCGTGGTGGCCCGACACATGGCGGCCCAGCTGGCCACGCATGGGAGGGGGTGCCCCCCGTTTTTTTTCAAACAGTACTAGTGCTTTGCGCCGGTTCGGGAGCCACGAGACCCAGGTGGTCCCACTTGTCTGGCTCCACAGAAGCCTGCCCGGCCGGCCTCCTTCGCACCTCCACCGCGGTGTGACGACGTTGCGGTCTTGCTTCCCTTTGAGCAGCGCGACGAAGTCGCGCCCCCACTACCGCGCCCCGACCTGGCCACAACTTTCAGCTCCACCGCGCGGCGCCATCGCGCCCCGCTTCTCCAACCGTCGCGACCCTCCCAGCTGCAGTTCCTCTCCAGCATGGTGCGACGACACCACACCCCTTCGTCACAACCACAGACCACCTGGTTGCGGCTTGGTTCCTCTGCGTGGCATGGCGGTGTTGCGCACTTGTGGTGACCCGGCGACCTTGCTAAACCTGCTCCTTTTTGCAGCCCACCTCCATCATCATCAAACGGAACCAAATAAAGGGGGCATGGTCAGTCCGTGTTTTTGTTGTCCGAACCCTCCTCTTCATGTGATATCATTTGGCTTACCAAACCAAAAATTTGTACGATGAATAATAGAGTATTAATATCATATTTTAAATAACTCAAATCCCCCTACCTCGATTCGATGAACGTTGTCGATGGTGCGGGAAAGGAATTCGAAGACGTCGTCGTACGTTGCGCCCGCCACACGCCGCCGATCCCGAGCTCGAGCATCATCTGCATTCCTTGTCAGAGATAGTGCGTTCTTTGTTGGAGAGGATGTTGTTCTCCAAGAATTCTTCCAAAGCTCTCCCAATGTTCCACCACCAATGAAAGAATCACCACGACCAAAATAAAATAATAGCTCTCCTATTATTTTATTATTTCCATGTAATAAAAAAAATTCAACAGAATTAAAATCACATTAAATTAATTAATTGGAACTCTTTAATTCTTTGGCGTGTTGGCAACATAATGTGGGAAGGTGGAATGTGAAGAGGCTTAAAAAATTTATGGGGGAAGTGAAGAGTTCATCCTCCTTAATTTGGGGGTTCAAGGGAGTTATAGAGGTCGGGTGAGCCCCACCTAATAATCCTCCATGGGAGGTTATGTGGGGGTGGGCGCCACCACCATAAACTCTCATGGGAGGTTATGGTGTGGTGGCCCCCACCTCCAACCACCACTAATAAAATAAAGTGAATACTTTATTTTATTCAAATTAATTAAAAACCTCCAAAAATTATCTTCCAACCTCGATAAAATGAAACTATGGTAAAGGCCTCCTTAAGAAAATACCGGTGCTGTGAGTGTAACGGTGCCCTCACATTTCAATTCTGAGCACCGGTTCAAAAGATATAAAATCCTGCTCGTACGTTTACCAAACGTACCCGAGAACAACATCAGAAATTGATTCCGGGCACACCGGGCCTCGGAATCAGGCTCCGTCAGAAACTGATGACTTGTAAAAATCCCAAGATATTAAAAAAAAATTATGAAATTTCTAGGTCTTTACATTCTGCCCACCTTAGGGATTTATGTCCCCATAAGTTATAATTCACACTAATGAAACAAAAAAGGGTAATGAGCACGCATTTGAGCCTCCCGCTCCCATGTGCTCTCTTGGAGGTTCCCATGCTGCCAAAAAATGTGCACCAGAGGTATCGAATGTCCACACAGGACCCGCTCCTGTCGATCATCAATCTCCAATGGAACCTCCGTGAAAGTTGCACCATCATCGATGTCCATCTCCATGTGGTCAATAATGTTGGACAGGTCGTGCACATATCTCCTCAACTGAGAAATGTGGAAGACGTAGTGCACCTAGTACAACTGAGGTGGAAGAGCCAAGCGGCAAGCTACCTCGCCAAACCTACTGAAGACCTGGAAATGTCTGATGAATCGTGGAGATAACTTTCTACCACAGCCAATTCTTTGTAGACCTCATTGAGGTGAGACCCATAGAAAGATGTGGTCTCCATCCTCAAACTTCAGTGGTCTCCATCTCCTATCAGCATCGGACATCTCCTTACTCTATATTGTCTTCATCCTCTCTTTGATGATATATACTTTCTCCTTCGTAGCCTACACCATCTATGGTCTTACATGTGCTGACTCCCCTTGGTCAGTCCAGCACAGAGGTGATCTGCAAGGTAGGTCATAGAGTGCCTCATAAGGTTCCATCCCGATGGAGGAGTGGTAGCTGTTGTTATACACAAACTCTACCAAGGGTAAGTGATCCTCCCAGATGCGATCAAAGACAAGGACACATTCATAGAGCATGTCATCAAGAGTCTGAATGGTCTTCTTAGTCTGACCATCTGTTTGAGGATGGAAGGCGGTGCTCAAGAGAAGCTGCGTCTTGAATGCCTCCTGCAACCCCTTCCATATCCGGGATGTGAAATGAGCATCTCAATTGGAGATGATCATCGATGGCACAACATGAAGCCATATGATATCTCATACGTTGAGGCATCCTAGGCTCTCTACTGAGCCCTGGTCTATGATCGGTTGGATGTGAGGCGACTTGGTGAGTCAGTTGACGATCACCCATATCAAATCATGACTCTTGGATGTACGTGGAAGATCCATCACGAAGTCCATGGATATCTCATCCCGCTTTTACTCTGGGACCTCTATAGACTGAACTAATCATGATGGAACCTGGTGATCTACCTTCATTTGCTGAAAAGTGAGGCATCATGAGACAAACTCTGCTTCAACCTTCTTCATACCTGGCCACCAGTGCTGTCATCGGAGGTCCTGATACATCTACACCACTCCTGGATGTACAACTAAAGGATATGTGTGGAACTCCGCAAATACTTCCTCTTGAATTGAAACTGGTACCATGGTATGTCTTATGAAGATAATGAAGTGCTCCCCACCTTTAGAAAATTTATCAGGTGCCTGACCTGTGGATATCTGATCACATCATGTCTCACAGTCAATGTTCCCACGCTGTTCTTCCCTGACTCGCTGAAGAAGTGGAGGAGTGACTGTGAGAGACTGTAGAAAGGCTGCTCTATCTCTATCCATAAAGGATATCTACAATGCAGATAGTTTCTCCATCGCCTCTCCTAGTAGCTGGATGCCTGATCTCCTGCTAAGATAATCTACTACAACATTCCCCTTACTAAGAGTATAGACTATCTCAAAGTCATAGTCCTGGAGAAACTCAAGTCCTCACCACTGTCTCAGGTTCAGGTTCTTTTGAGAGAAGATGTACCTGAGACTCTGGTGGTCAGAGTAGACTATAAAATGCTCACCCATCAGATAGTGTTGACACATCTTCAAAATGAAGACCACTACTGCTAACTCTAGGTCATAGTTAGCGTAGTTCTTCTCGTACTATCTCAACTAACGAGAACCATACTCGATCACTGCTCTCTCCTGCATCAAGAGACACCCGAGTCTGGTCCTTGATGCATCGCAGAAAACTACGTACCCTACACCCTCCCCTGGTAGCCTCAGGATGGGTGCACTAGTCAACGTCTGCCTCAACTCCTAAAATATATCCGGGCTTCTCTCTGACCACACGAAGGGTTTCCCATTCTTCGTCATTGCTGAAAGCGGTGCTGCATCTCTGGAGAAGTCTGGCACAAATTTACAATAGTACCCAGCCAGTCCCATAAAACTTCGTACCTCTATCACACTCATGGGTGGCTCCCACGCAAGAACTACCTTGATCTTCACTGGATCCACTGCAACTCCAGCCACCGAGATGACGTGTCCTAAGCATTGAAACACTCAAATCCAAAACTGGCACTTCGATAGCTTACGATAAAGCTGGTGCATTCAGAGTGTGTCCAGTACTACCCAAAAATGGTTGGAATGCTCCTCCTCAGTAGTCGAGTAGATCAGGTTGTCGTCGATGAAGACTACAAAAAAAATGATCGAGGTAAGGCTGAAATATCCAGTTCATGAGACTCATGAACACTGCTGGAGCGTTGGTTATTCTGAAGGGCATAATAAGAACTCGTAGTGGCCTTACTAACACATGAAGGCCATCTTCTGCACAACCTCATCTCGAACTCCGAGTTGGTGATAGTCTGACTTATGGTCAATCTTTGAGAACCATCATTCTCCCTTGAGCTGATCATAGAGGTCATCAATCCAAATAGATTTGGTTTGTTGAAGAGGAGAGGAGAGCAGGTGGGCTTTTTTAAGTGGTGGGGGGGTGCATACATGATGTT
>CAUJRU010003063.1:0-57706 GCA_963277665.1 Viscum album
GGTGTTTCTTGATGATTTACCTGGACATCCTCTGATAGAGATAATATTTCCAATATTTTTAATGTCTATTTAAATGATTTAAACCTCAAAAATTTAACAATTTGATCTTATTTGTAACAATTTTCGATTTATAGTGTGTTTTGGGATAAAAAGTTTAAATTTCATAATTCTGGATTTTTTAACAGCTTTTTATCACAGGGGTATTTTGGTCATTTACAAAAAAATATAAATCCAAATTTTATGATTATAATTTCTTTAGAATCCTAATTTAATTTCCTTCATCTTTGTCTTCTGGACCAGGATCTGATTCTACCATCTTGAGGTCCAAACAATTCAATGAAGTTGAAGATTATTGAGGAACACCAAGGAAGCTTCCAGGTAATTTCTTCCAGAAAAACGAAGGTTCAGTGAAATATACATAACTCTCTAAAAACGACTTTAATGGAGCTGAAATTTTGTGGATAGACGGTTAAGAAGATTTTTAACAAGTTTCATTAATGAGGCCACGCCTGAAATGGCCGTGTTCAGGGACATTAATTCAGTACAAAACGGTGTTTTTCGGTTTGATGATTCTGACTGGACAGAATAAATTTTCAGAGGAAATTGGCCATAACTCTCGGAATACCTATCCAAATCCGCTGATCTTTTTAGGGGACACGGCCAAGACAATTATGAACAACATTGAAGAAGGCCTCAACGCGTGAAGAGGTCATATATGGGGTCCAAAACGCGACAACTTTCGGGGGTCGAAATCTGCCTATAAAAGGAGGGGAGCTCCTACCTCTCAAATTATTCTATTTTTCACCACACCATCCCTCACAAAAGGGAGTTGGCTTGAGAGAGAGAAGGGGAAGGTGGAGATTTTGATCCTTAAAAAGATGAAATTCTTTGAATATTCAATAGAAAACATGAAGGCTTCTCAAGTGATGGAAGGCTAAGCGGCAAGTGGTTGCGGACGGCGACACCCGACGGACACTCTCTTCCGAGTTTGGATTTTAATGTGTAATCTCTTTTTTTGAATTTCTCTTGAACCTATATTTTTGAATGAATCTGGTTGTTTTCTTTCTTAAATATATTTTCAACAAATTTGATTTTACCATTGTTCCATCTATAAAGCAGAACAATTGACTTCGCTATTTAAAATTCTTTGGGGAGGTTTTGTCATTGAGCATAGCGAATTCAATTAGGTTCAATTACTTGGAGGTATTTAAGTAATTGAATCACTTCTATAGGCGGGACAAAAGTCATATTGAAGTCTTAAATATGGCGTCTTTTCAAATTTGAGTGTAAACCTGGGGGTCCTTGGGGATACATTTAGGAATTTAAAATAAGAGATATATTTTATATACAAGGAAGAGGGGAGTGTCCGAGAGGGTGAAGCTTGTCTGCGACTGCTATTTTTATTCTTGATTTCAAACCTTTCCTTTAAAATTATTTACGTTTAGAATTTAATTAAAATTTTATTTTCAAATTGTTAATCAAACCCCCATTTTCATTTCATTAAAAACAAATAAAACAACAAAAGTGACAGTTTTACAACTCGAACTGCAACCTCCTCGAGAGACAGCCCTGTGGTCACCACTGTGCTACATAAAAAGGGAAAATATTGATTGAGGGTTTCACGACAAAAACGCTCACATCAACTGGCGCCGTTGCCGGGGAGGTTGCTAGAGTTGATTTTATTTTAGTTATATATATACATATATATTTTTTTCCTTTCTCTTGCATGACCCGAACTTCTGAACCGAACTTGTTACCTTTAGATTCAGAAATTGATAGAACTTTTCACACTAGGTTTAGAGGTAATAATCCACAAGTTTCAAGTTGTGAATCTTCCACCAATACACCTAGGAGGGACTTAGTTGAAACTGAAATCCAAATGGCTGAAAATAGAACTTTGAAAGAACTGGCTTCGTCCTATGATGAAAATCATGAGAATCATGTTGAGTACCCTGATGCCCCTGCTGGATTTGAAATCAAGTCCGGTTTCATCCACCAGCTTCCCAAATTCAATGGGTTTCCCGGTGAAGACCCACACAAACACCTCCAAGAATTTAGTTATCTGTGTGTCAATATGAAACCTCATGGAGTTGATGCCGATCAAATGAAGCTTAGGTCATTTCCTTTTTCTCTAGATGGAGTTGCTAAGGAATGGTTTTTCTATTCTCACTCAACCTTGATTAGAAATTGGAATGAATTAAAAAAGATTTTCCTTGAAAAATTTTTCCCTGCGTCTAGAACTGCCTCCATTCGAAAGGAGATTTGTGGAATTAGGCAAACACAAGGAGAAACGCTTCATAAATACTGGGAAAGGTTCAAACATCTTTGTTTTAGTTGCCCTCATCATCAAATCAGTGACCAGCTTCTCATTCAATACTTTTATGAAGGATTGTGTCTCACTGATAGAAGTATGATCGATGCTGCTGCAGGAGGAGCATTAGTTGATAAGACACCAGCTGCTGCTAGGATTTTAATTGCAAACATGGCCCAGAATGCCCAACAATTTGGAACCAGAGGCCTTCTTCATGTCAAAGCTGCACAAGAATTCCCTACTACTAGTCCCGAAAACAACACAATTGCAAGTCAACTATCTGATCTTACCACCATGGTAAGGTCAATAATGTTGTCTAACACCCCACCAACCCAACCCAAACCTGAAGTGGCTTTCCAACTACATGTCCATTGTGGGATTTGTTCTTCGAATGAACATTTTAGTGACCAATGCCCGCAAATGAAAGAGCCTCATGAGAACTGCAATGCAGTTTTTCCTGGAAGACCATTTCAACCAAACCAGCAAAGACCATTTCAAAACAACCAAAATTTCAATAAAGGATGGAACAACAACTCAAATGAAAGATTTCGTCAACCTGAACAACCAAGAGGATTTTTCCAAGGACAATCAAGTAATTATCAACCAAGATATTTCAATGAGCAAGCCAATGCTCATTCTGGAAGCAATTTTCACCCTACCCCTCCCACTCAAAACTCGGATAGGATCCTTGAAGAAGCAATGCGGAAACAACAAGAGGAAATGAGGGAACTAAAAGAATACACAAAACAGCAAGATAACAAAATGAATACCTTGATGACTCAAATGGGTCAACTTGCCTCTGGTATTAATTGCATAACAAATCAAATGAGTGGTGGTTTACCCTCACAGCCACAAGTAAATCCGAGGAATAATGGGAAGGAAAATGTGAGTACAATTGAACTTAGGAGTGGAACAAAATTGAAAAATCCTCAGATTTAGAACATCAAGCCTTCTTCTGATACTGTTAATGAAAATCCTACCCATGATAAAAATGATGAAAAATCTGAAGTTGATAGAAACTCAATGTCAAGAGAAGAAATCTTGTTTGAAAGAACGAAGAATGATTGGAAGAGGATGTCTAGCCCTTATGTTCCTCCGAAACATACTCAGAATACCCCAGAAACATTCAAACCTCCACTTCCTTATCCAAGGTGTGAACCACCACCAAAGTCAAGTGCTGAAAAAGAATTGGATAAGGAGGTTTTGGAAACATTCAAGAAAGTCCAAGTCAATATTCCGTTGCTCGATGCTGTGAAACAAATTCCGAGGTACGCTAAGTTTCTGAAAGACATGTGTACCAACAAGAGGAAGTTCAAAGGGGGTGAAAAAGTAAACTTAGGAAGGAATGTCTCATTGTTGATCCAACATGCCCTTCCGGTCAAGTGTAAAGACCCTGGTACATTTACCATTCCCTGTACCATTGGGAAATGTGAATTCAAAGATGTGATGCTTGATCTAGGGGCCTCCATCAATGTCATGCCACACTCTGTCTACTCATCTCTTCAGGTTGGAGACTTAAAACCCTCTGGAATTATCATTCAACTCGCAAACCGAAGTACCACCAAACCTGCTGGAGTTATAGAGGATGTTCTCGTTCAAGTGAGAGACATTATTTTTCCTGTTGACTTCTATGTTTTGGATATGGAAGATGATCGGTTCAGCACACATGCTCCCCTCATCCTAGGGAGGCCATTTCTAAAAACGGCAAAAGCGATCATCAATGTTCACAAGGGAACACTTTCACTAGAATTTGGAGGAGATGTTGTTCATTTCAACATTTTTCATTCAATGAAACACCCAGTTGAGGATCATTCAACTCCCCATGTAAACATGATTGATTGGTTTTCCTCTGGCATGTTACCTAATTTTTTCTGTGATGAAATACCAACTGATGTAGAAAAAGAGGGATATTTGTATGATACCAAATCAGAGAAAAATGATGATGAAATTGGAGACTATGAAGAGTCTTGGGATTTTGAGACTGGATATCTGAGAAATGATAAAGATGAATTTATAGAAACCGTTGAATCTGTTAGTGGTATTCCAGGAGAGGTTTCCAATTTTTCACATGAAACAAGTCATGATATCATAGAAAGAGATAACTATGATGAACATGGAGCTTCACCAAACAATCAAACTTCTGAAGAGTTCCCAGTTATCAATGAAACCAACCCACCTGTGGTAGAATTGAAACCCCTTCCAGATAACCTCAAGTATGCCTTCCTAGGTCATAAGGAACAATTCCCTGTAATAATCTCAAAAGAATTGTCAGAAGTCCAGGAAAACCAATTGTTGGAAGTTCTCAAGTCCCACAAGGAAGCCATAGGATGGACTCTCTCTAATCTAACATGAATCAACCCCTCGGTTTGCATGCACAGAATTTTACTAGAGGAGAACACTAGACCGGTAAGACAATTTCAAAGAAGACTAATCCCAACACTTTTGGAGGTTGTGAAGAAAGAAGTCACCACCTTGTTGGCTGCTGGAATTATTTTTCCCATATCTGATGGCCAATGGGTAAGTCCAATCCATTTTGTTCCTAAAAAAAGTGGATTTACAATCTCAAGGAATGAATTTGGTGATCTTGTCCCCATAAGGCTTCCAAATAAATGGAGAATGTGCATTGATTACAGGAAACTCAATTTGGTTACAAGGAAAGACCACTTCCCATTACCATTCCTTGATCAAGTCCTTGAAAGAATAGCTGGAAAAACCCACTACTGTTTTCTGGATGGATTCTCTGGATATTTTCAGATTCACATTTTACCTGAGGATCAAGAGAAAACCACTTTCACATGCCCATTTGGAACTTTTGCTTACAGAAGGATGCCCTTCGGTTTATGTAATGCCCCAGGAACTTTTCAAAGGTGTATGATAAGCATCTTCTCTGAATTTTTGGAAACTTGCATGGAAGTTTTTATGGATGACTTCACTGTGTATGGATCATCTTTTGAAAGTTGTTTGAAAAGCTTGGAACGTGTCCTGAAAACATGCATTGAAAAGAACCTTGTTCTAAATTACGAAAAATGCCATTTTATGGTTTCTAAAGGGATCGTTCTTGGACATGTTGTGTCCCGTGATAGAATTCAAGTTGATCAATCCAAAGTTGAGGTCATTTCTTCATTACCATACCCAAAAACTGTCAGAGATGTGAGATCCTTCCTCGGGCATGCTGGATTTTATAGGAGATTCATTAAAGATTTCAGTACGATTGCACTTTCATTGTCCAGATTACTCCAAAAACATTTCCCATTTGTCTTTGATGAGAATTGCATAAATTCGTTTCATGATCTAAAACAAATATTGATAACCCCTCCCATTTTTCAACCTCCTATATGGGACATTCCCTTTGAAATAATGACAGATGCATCTGATTTTTCTCTTGGGGCAGTATTGAGTCAAAGGATAGAAAAGAAATCTCATGTGATTGCCTATGCCTCCCGAACTCTTGATCAAGCCCAATCAAACTACACACCAACTGAGAAAGAACTTCTGGCTGTTGTCTTTGCTCTAGACAAATTTAGAAGTTATCTGCTGGGCTCCATGGTGATTGTTTTTACTGATCATTCTTCAATCAGATTCATGATGAAGAAACATGATGCAAAACCAAGACTTCTGAGATGGATTTTGCTTTTACAGGAGTTTGATGTTGAAATAAAAGATAAGAAAGGATGTGAGAACCTTGTTTCTGATCATTTGAGCAGGATACCATCTATTGGGAATAGGAAATTTTAGTTGTTTTCCCCAATTAAGGAAACCTTTCCAGATGAGGATTTATTTGCTGCTCAAAGTGAAATACCATGGTTCGCTAATCTTGTAAACTATTTGGCTTCTGATGAACACCCCCATTGGTTTTCCAAAAATCAAATTGATAAACTTCGGAGCGATTCAAAGAAATACATTTGGGATGATCCTTATTTATGGCACATTGGTAGTGATCAAATGATATGAAGATGCATTCCGAATTCTGAATTTCAATCCATCCTACATTTCTGCCACACATTAAACTGTGGAGGACACTTTGGACCACAAAGAACAGCAAGAAAAGTTCTTGATTCTAGATTGTATTGGCCCACCATTTTTAGAGATGCTTTCGAATTCTGCAAAACCTGTAAAAATTGTCAATTCCAAGGAAACATTTCCAAGCGGAATGAGATGCCACAAAACCCACTTTTGTTTTGTGATGTTTTTGATGTATGGGGAATGGATTTCATGGGGCCTTTTCCTAATTCATTTGGATATCTCTACATCTTGTTGGCTGTTGATTATGTTTCCAAGTGGGTAGAGGCTATCCCCACCCGAACTGATGATGCAAAGATTGTGTCTAAATTTTTGAAAGGAAATTTGTTTTCAAGGTTTGGATTTCCAAAGTTTCTAATTACAGATCAAGGTACCCATTTTTGTAATAGGACTTTGGAATATCTTTTGAAGAAATACGGTGTTAATCATAGGGTCTCTACGCCCTATCATCCTCAAACAAATGGAATGGCTGAGTTGTCTAATAGGTAGATCAAACAAATCCTAGAAAAAACAGTGAACCCAAATAGAAAGGATTGGAGTTTGAGACTTGATGATGCTCTTTGGGCCCATAGAACAGCTTTCAAAACCCCCATTGGAATGTCACCATTTAGATTGGTCTATGGAAAGGCTTGTCATCTACCAGTTGAGTTAGAACACAAATCCTTTTGGGCTGTAAAAACATGTAACATGAACCTATATTCTGCTGGGAAAGAAAGAAAATATTGTTTGAAGGAGTTGGAGGAGATCAGAAATAATGCATACGAAAGCTCCAAGTTATACAAAGAGAGAAGCAAAGCCTTTCATGATGGGAGGATTCTCAACAAAAACTTCAAGGAAGGAGGCAAAGTTCTGCTATTTGATGCCAGATTGAAACTCTTCCCAGGTAAATTTCGTTCCAAATGGTATGGCCCATTCATTGTTACTCATGTTTTTCCTTTTGGTGCAATACAGATTAAAGATCCAGACAAAGAGACATCATTCACTGTCAATGGGCATCGGTTGAAGCTATTTCGAGAAAATTTTCATGATCCTCCAGGGGAGGAAATTCAACTTCATGACACAGAATATAATTGATTCCAGGTTGTGTATTTCCTTATCATTTATTTTTGATTTGTCTTTAATTTCCTGAATTTCATGCTAAAAAAAACTACACAATGAGGACATTGCATAGAATAAGTGTGGGGGGGACACAATGCTGGGTAGAGTAGATTTTTTTTTTTATGAACTTTGTTTTTGAAATTTTTTGTTGTCAAAATTTCTTTCCATTTTTTTTTCTCTTCTTTCTTCGTGTTTCTTTTTCAAAAAAAGGGGTTTTGGAATTTCTTGAATTTCATTTGAAACTTATGCCATGGAGTGAACAAACTTATCCTTTGAAACTAAAGATAAATGAATGCTGAAAACGACATTGCTTTAAGTTCAAAAATTTGGAAAATTCTTAAAATGACCACTGATTTTTAAATATCGTGGCACATATCACTGGCATTGTGATTGAAATTCTCATTCCTGTGAGGCCTATGGACCCATTTTTAAATTTTATTCACATTTACCTCTTTCTTGAGAGAACCAATTCGTGTTTGTTTAAACAAGAACTTGATTTATTTCTATCAAAACTTGAGGGCTGAGATACGTGTGATTAAAATGATTGAGGCATTTGTTTGAATATTGGAGCCTCCTTTTCATGATTATCCTTTTTATTTTGGCCTTCCTTGAACATTTTATCCTTCGTGAGCCCTTAGTAGCCATGTATAGCCTGTTAGGTTAGCCACATTACAAGCCAAATTTCCCTTTCCAACCTGCTCTGGAAGTATAAATGCATGATCTAGTTGAACTTAAGTGTGAAGGGGAAGATGACTCATGATGTGCTACCTCATTTGGTGTTGCTTTGGGAGAACATTTAAACATTGAAGGCGTATTTGTGATGCTGGAATATATTTTTCTGGGAGCTGTGCCTATCTGGAGCTCTCAAATGAAATGGAGCTGTGCCTATCTGGAGCTCTCAAATGAAATGGAGCTGTGCCTATCTGGAGCTCGCAATGGAAATAAGCTGTGCCTATCTGGAGCTTTTAAAAAAAAATCATACATTCTGCTGAAATATTGATGGAATGGGGTGGAAAACAGAAGATCAGAGCTGATTATTTTAAGAGAATATGGTGGAGACCATACTTGAGCAAAAATTAGAATCATGCATTTCTAATTCAAAAAGAGCCAAACCCTCCTTATTCAGCCACAGAATTTTTCACATTTAAAACCTACCAACCCCAAGCCACAGAAAAACCTTGTAAAGTCCTCATGATAATCACATGTTCTTGGTTCACATCGGGTGGAGATGTAGAAATTTATCAAGCCTATGGTAATTCTTTCATGAGTTGGATGAGAAAATCTTTGTTGCAAATCTATATTGTGTGCTGAGAGAAAAAAATGAATGTGAGGTAAGTGTGTTTTGTCCATGAGAAGAAAAAAATAAGTGGAAATGGATTGAATGATTTGAATTTAGAATTTTAAATATTGTTCTTTAATGAGGCATGATATCTTTTTAATTCATTGTGGTAAAATTGGTAAACTCCATTGGTATGTGTTTTATTTTTCTTGATACCGTGCTCACTTGTCCAGGAGTCCAAGAGCCAAGTGTGGGGGAATTGATAGAGATAATATTTACAATATTTTTAATGTCTATTTAAATGATTTAAACCTCACAAATTTAACAATTTGATCTTATTTGTAACAATTTTCGATTTATAGTGTGTTTTGGGATAAAAAGTTTAAATTTCATAATTCTGGATTTTTTAACAGCTTTTTATCACAGGGGTATTTTGGTCATTTACAAAAAAATATAATTCCAAATTTTATGAATATAATTTCTTTAGAATCCTAATTTAATTTCCTTCATCTTTGTCTTCTGGACCAGGATCTGATTCTACCATCTTGAGGTCCAAACAATTCAATGAAGTTGAAGATTATTGAGGAACACCAAGGAAGCTTCCAGGAAATTTCTTCCAGAAAAACGACGGTTCAGTGAAATATCCATAACTCGCTAAAAACGACTTTAATGGAGCTGAAATTTTGTGGATAGACGGTTAAGAAGATTTTTAACAAGTTTCATTAATGAGGCCACGCCTGAAATGGCCGTGTTCAGGGACATTAATTCAGTACAAAACGGTGTTTTTCGGTTTGATGATTCTGACTGGACAGAATAAATTGTCAGAGGAAATTGGCCATAACTCTCGGAATACCTATCCAACTTCGCTGATATTTTGAGGGGACACGGCCAAGACAATTATGAACAACATTGAAGAAGGCCTCAACGCGTGAAGAGGTCATATATGGGGTCCAAAACGCGACACCTTTCGGGGGTCGAAATCTGCCTATAAAAGGAGGGGAGCTCCTACCTCTCAAATTATTCTATTTTTCACCACACCATCCCTCACAAAAGGGAGTTGGCTTGAGAGAGAGAAGGGGAAGGTGGAGATTCTGATCCTTAAGAAGATGAAATTCTTTGAATATTCAATAGAAAAGATTAAGGCTTCTCAAGTGATGGAAGGCTAAGCGGCAAGTGGTTGCGGACGGCGACACCCGACGGACACTCTCTTCCGAGTTTGGATTTTAATGTGTAATCTCTTTTTTTGAATTTCTCTTGAACCTATATTTTTGAATGAATCTGGTTGTTTTCTTTCTTAAATATATTTTCAACAAATTTGATTTGACCATTGTTCCATCTATAAAGAAGAACAATTGACTTCGCTATTTAAAATTCTTTGGTGAGGTTTTGTCATTGAGCATAGCGAATTCAATTAGGTTCAATTACTTGGAGGTATTTAAGTAATTGAATCACTTCTATAGGCGGGACAAAAGTCATATTGAAGTCTTAAATATGGCGTATTTTCAAATTTGAGTGTAAACCTGGGGGTCCTTGGGGGTACATTTAGGAATTTAAAATAAGAGATATATTTTATATACAAGGAAGAGGGGAGTGTCCGAGAGGGTGAAGCTTGTCTGCGACTGCTATTTTTATTTTTGATTTCAAACCTTTCCTTTAAAATTATTTACGTTTAGAATTTAATTAAAATTTTATTTTCAAATTGTTAATCAAACCCCCATTTTCATTTCATTAAAAACAAACAAAACAACAAAATGACAGTTTTACAACTCGAACTGCAACCTCCTCGAGAGACAGCCCTGTGGTCACCACTGTGCTACATAAAAAGGGAAAATATTGATTGAGGGTTTCACGACAAAAACGCTCACATCATCCTCCATAATGAGAAATTGAGTTTTCCATTGATTTAATTCCGGGTTTAATGGCCATATCAAGGACCCTTTTAGAATGAACATTGTGGAATTGGTAGAACTAAATAAAAAAACTATAGGAATTTACTGATAAGGTATTTATTCCCACTAATTATTCTCCATGGGGAGCCCCTGCCATTTTTGTTTAGAAGAAAGATGGATCTATGAGGTTGTACGTTGACTAAAATGAGATAAATGCTATAACAATAAAGAACAAGTATCTCCTTCCTCACATTGATGATTTATTTGACCAACTTCATAGAGCACAATATTTTTTTTAAAATTGAACATCGATCTGTATACCATCAGTTGTTCATGAAGAAGGAACACATTCCGAAGACTGCATTTCGAACACGGTATAGTAATTACATGTTTAATGTAATGCGTTTTGGATTGACTAATTCACCCTTTGTCTTCATGGATCTATTGAATGTACATTTCAAGGAATATCTTGATGAATATGTAGTGGTATTTATTGATTATATCTTGGTATACTCTAAAATATATGAAGATCATGAAAATCATGTGTGAAATATCCTAAAGACTCATAGAATACATGAATTATATGGGATTTTTAGCAAGGGTGAATTATGGATTTTTGATATTTCTTTTCTTGGGAATATTGTCTCTAAATATGGAATATATTTTGATCCTTCTAAGACCAAGGCAATCCAAGAATGGCCATCACTAATGAGTATAACTGAGGAACGCAGTTTTATTGGTATATCAGGTTATTATCGAAGTTTTGTCTAGAATTCTACCCGGTTGGATAACCCCTTAACAAATCTCACATGAAAAGGGGTTAAATTATCTTAGATAAAATATTCGGATGAATGTTTTGAAGAATTGAAAAGAATATTAGTCAATTCTCATATCTTGACTCTACCATCAGGAAATGATGGGTTTTTTATTTATAGCAAGGCTTCAAATAAAGGACATGGTTGTGTCCTTATGAAGAATGACAGGGTCATTTCCTATGTATCACGATAGCTAAAAAATAATGAGGAAAACTATCCTACTCATGATCTTGAGTTAGGATATGTAATCATTTATTTTAGGATTTGGATAGACTATCTCTATTGTGAAAAATGTGAGATATATACCGATCACAAGAGTTTGAAGTATATTTTCTCATAGAATTAACTCAACATGAGGCAATGGATATGGCTTGTACTACTCAAAGAATATGATTACACTATACACTACCACCCAGGGAAGGAAAATAAGGTGGCAGATGCTTTAAGTAGAAACGATCATCGAGTTTTGAACAAGATGTGAGTTGAAAATGTTATTATATACATGGATCTAGTAAAGATGGATATTGGAATCACCATGGAAGGTGAAACATCAATAATTTTTCAAATGGATTCCAAAACATCTTTAATAGAATGGATAAAGAGTTCTCAGACCTGTGATAATGAGTTTCAAAAGAAGATTAAAGCTGTGAATGATGTGAGATTGAGTTACTTTGTGTATGAAGATGGAATTTCGAAATTTGGTAAGATATTTTGTGTTCCCAATATAACTGATCTAAAAATGGAATTGTTGGATGATGCTCATAGTTATAATTTCTCTAAACATCCTGATAGCACTAGGATGTATATATATTTGAAGGTACATTTATGGTGGGACAACATGAAGAGGGAGACTGCTGATTTTGCGTCAATATATATGGTTTTTCAACAAGTGAAAGATGGAAGGAAACGGCCTGGAGGAGTCATGGAACCTCTTCCCATGCCTGAGTGGAAATGGGATGATATAACAATGGACTTTGACATGGGGCTACCAAATACTCCTAGAAGGAACGATGTAATATGAGTCATTGTTGACCTTCTTACCAGGTCAGAAAATTTTCTTGCTATAAGGGATGATTTACCACTTCAACGTTTAGAAAGAATATAAATTAATTATATTGTAAGACTTCATGGAGTACCACTATCGATTGTTTCTGATCGTGATCCACGTTTTACATCATGATTCTGGAAAATTCTTCATAATGTCCTGGATAATAAACATCAATTGAGAAATACCTACCACCACCAAACGGATGGAAAATCAGAACATACTATTAAAACATAAGATTACATGTTGAGATCATGCTCACTTGACTTTCAATGTTTTGGGATCAATACTTACCTTTGGTAAAATTTTCACATAACAATAGCTTTCATTCAAGTATTTAGATGTCACCATATGAAGCTTTATACAGAAAGAGATGTTGCACACCAACCTATTGGGATGATGATGGCGATAGAAAACTCGTAGTCCAAGAACATGTGGAGGAAACAATGGAAAATGTGAAGGTAATACAAACCCACATCAAATCTGCTCAAAGTAGGCATAAGATCTATGTCGATAACTGAAGGAATGATTTGGAATTTCAGGTAGGAGATCATTTTTCATGAAGGTATCTCCATGGAAGGGTGTTATACATTTCGGTAAGAAGGAAAAATTGAGTCCCAGGTATATCAGACCTTTTGAAACTCTAGAACGGTTAGGTTTTGTAGCTTACCGTTTGGTAATGCTACCAAATCTCTCCAAAGTTTATGACGTATTCTAGGTATCACTGATGAAAAAATACATGCCCAACCCAACACATGTACTCACCTATGAGGAAATAGAACTGGAATGCGCTATGTCTTATTGCGAAGAGTCTGTCAAGGTTCCTGATACAGGAGAACAAGTGTAATGAAACTGGACGACTCGTGTGGTAAAACGTCTATGGAGAAAACATATGATGGATGAGGCAACATGGGAACCTAAAGAACTTATGATAAAGAACCACACGCGTCTTTTCATGTAGTAATATTCTAGAAATTTCGAGGATGAAATTAATTGAAGGACTGAAGAATGTGACACCCCATTCTTCCATGGTATGCTTCACATTGAATAATACAATAGCACGTGTTGTACGCAACTTCAAGTTATAACACACCACAACCAATCAACCCAGCTGTTATGAATAGTAATACCCACCTTTTGATATTTTATAAATTTTATCATTCAAAATGAAATTCATTTTTGGATCTTGAATATTGAAATTAGATTAGGGTGAATTTTTGGAATTTTTCTGAAAAAATTCAATTTTTTATGAATATTGAAAAACATTGAGTTATAGTTTATAATTGAATTATTATTTATATAATTATTTATTTTATTTAAATTTATTTTGGTTGAAATATATACATAATACATTTATTATATTTTTTTAATTCATTGGAGTCAGTTTATAATAATTTTATATATATATAAATTTTATTGAACTTTTTACTGTCTTTAACCAACCTCATATGATCATTTGAAAATTTACATAAAACATAATTTTACTGCTTCTGTGAGTTGAAATTAAAAAATCCAGAATACATTGTAGATATTAGTAAGTAAAATGTGGTTCAATATGATGAAAATAAATTTTTATAAATAGTACCTTTTTACTTTTATTTACCATGGTTAAATGTAAATAGGGTAATTAAGGGTAAAATTATATTATTATTACCCTAATAGATGTTCTAATTCCATTGGATAAGTTTAATTTGACCAAAAACAACCGTAGGAATAAAATATGATCCTTTATGTCCACTTGGATTAAAAAAGTACAGTTATTATTATTTAATTCAAAGAAGTGTTAAAAGTGTTAAATTCATTCTTTAATATCTAAACAATTTTTAGTATAGGGTTACACGCAAGATAAATTTAAATATAAATATTCATTAGAAATATAAAAAGGATTCCTACATAATTTTATTTTATTTATAATTTTTAGACATTATATAATTAAATTTATTATGACACAATGATGATGTAGTAATTACTTAGTTAATTAAATATTAAAATATTTAAAATTATAAATAACGAAATAAATGTAATTTGAAACTTTTTCTGAATTTCACTAATTTTCATGGTTAATATGACATGTTAGGGTTGGATAGATGAATTCTTTTCGAAGTAATAATGCTATCATTTATTTAGCAAAAACAAAATCTCAAACAGTTTCAAAATTGACATAAAAGAGTTTTTAAAACAAATATTATATAATTAATTGATATTCTATTCATAAAAATATATGGTTCAGCCAAAAGACTTATATAATGATATGTGAATTATTGAGGAACCACTTGGGTTTTTCTTGGATGTTTATAGTATATTTATTAACCATATAATTTAAAAATACAAAGAGATGTGGTAAATGTCAAACTATTTAACTAAGAGTTAAATCTAAAAGATACTGTTAATATAGCGACCCAAAACTGCTAAAAACTATTGTTTGAGTGACTTTGGACCCATACGCACCTTAGCCTTTAAATAATTCATTTCAGATCCATTAGAAACCGAAAATTATTTTACCATAATATAATATTTCTAATTCACACATTCAAATCCATTTGGCTCGGCCATACCCTGCCCAAATAACCTCTCAACTATCCTCCCTTCATCCTAGAGGCCTTACATTAGTCAGAAAGCTATCCTAAGGAGCCCTTTTGATCATATCAAAATGAAGAACCTGAAGAAGAGGTTAATATTTCATCACCTCTTTCAAATTCCTTTCATCATCCACTTCCTCTTTCTTTGTTGTTTCCATTATTAAATAATAACCAAAATATATTATATATACTATACAATTATTATAAATATGGTCAAACCATATTCATTATTCTATCCATCTTTTGAATGACATGTCACCATACGTGCGTACATACGGCTTACCATCTCCACATCGTGGTGTTATTGTTATTCAATACATTAATATTTGGATGGGTATAATAATAATGTTTCATTGATGTAAATAATAAAAATAACAAGATAATTATTCTGTATATATGATATACCGTCAAATTATATAATATTTTAATATGAAAAGAATGATATTGTCACTCGTGCGTACGTACAGATTTCCGTCTCCACGAACACGATTAGATTTACTCCCTATCATATCCATTCAAGAATAATTTTCACTATAAGATTAAAAATAATGTTTAAATACTTAATATCATTATTAATATAAATAATATACATCCTATACATAATAATCATTACTTACATGAGAAATCATATAAAGGAAACCAAATTAGTCAACACCCAAAACGAAAATAATACAAAGATATTATTAACAAAGAAATGTTAAAAGTTCATATATGATATCATATTAATGTATATGATTTTTTCATAATTTAATAACAATTATTTCACCATTATATAGGAGTTTTTCCTACCATCTACCAAGGAAATGTAAAAGGTAAGAGTTAATTTCACAATCTCATTATTATCTGAGGTTGTTTATACGTAATTATCTAATGGGACCTCTTTATCATCCACATCCATGTTTCTTAAAAATGTATCTCAAAACATTTTTACTATTTACTAGGAAATGGGGTAAAGTCATATATACCCTTATTTTAACTTATATGTTATGAAAGGAATCTTTCATTCTTTTTCCAAACAAGGTACTTTATGACTTTTTTGACAAAATTAAGGTAAGAATGTTTTTTATCATATACGGTCATTGAGGCTATTTTCCACAGTTATAAAATCGTCAAAGAATTCCTTATAATATTATAAAAATATTTACAAAATAAATGTTTTCCATTATAATTATATGAATTTTAAATGATTTCAAAATTAAAAGAGGTATTTCTCTAAAAAAAGGTTTTGATTTCATCTATGTCAACTACCTTTGATGGATTTTATGCTTATTTTAGGTTGATTTATTATGATACAATACTTTCATATTATATTAAAGGTTTTGTGATTTGTTTGAATGTTGATGTGTTATTTTTACACCATTAATGGTTTATGGATAAATTATTAACATTTTATATTATAGTTTTTATATGAATATTTATGTTATGTTTAATCATTTTCATATGAGGATGAATGTATTGGACTTATTAAGTGACAGGTGGAGGCCTCTATAGCTTCTCGATGCATTGGTAGGTCGCATGAGACAAAATATGGTATTGTAACAAGTTCTTGACAAAATCTTACTTGTAGTCTTGGAACAAGTCCTTGACTATGTGGTTTTGAATTTCTGGCATTATGCATTCCTTCATTATGAATGTGGCTATTGATATTGAATGTGATTATCCTACATGTAGAATATCCATGTGAGTATGTAAATGGAATTATTTTTATTTATATCTCCAATTTTATGATAATGTTTATGTTGAAAAATATTTTTTTTAGTTTTATACATTTCCATAAATGTTTATGCTTATTTAAGAAAGCTTCCGCTATATTTTTATGCTTACTGAGAATATGACCTCACCTTTTTCTATTTTATATTTTTCCCAGGATGCGAAGACATATATTATGATTGACCTATAGGGATAGTCCATGGGATCTCAGTGTTGTCTATGGAGATAATGTGGTTGTAGTTTTCCATTTAATGATGTAATGTTAACCTTGTTAATGTATCTAGTACTTCCAAAGCTACTAAACAAATCTGTCTTTTGAGACTTGATCTTTTGTGATCATGCCAATGTTATGTAATAATGCACCTACTTTGGGATTCTAGGGTCTAGGCATTACAAAATGATTGATAATGTTATTTTCATTAACTATACAGATATGGGTTTCTAAAAAAACTAATTTCCCAAACATCAATGAAAATTGCCTAAATAAATTTCAATGTTTAAATATTAATATTTTGTTATCCCTATAGTATATTTTGAAGTACCAAATGTTGTGATAAAAAGAAAATTGGTCCAATAAATGATCATAGTGATTTCTCTATTTTTCTCTAGATCAATTAAGTCCTTTATATCATGCTTGTTTTCTGAGAACATATAATCATCGGTAATGTTTTTATAAATGATGCTTCTTGTTAAAACACCAAATAATATTCTTATTACATTAAATATTTTTTTATTACTCTCGATTGGGATACCAAGTTAGTACTTGATGGAAACCTAATTGATGTACCAATGATTAATTTTTAATTACTCCTTAATAGGGATTAGATCTCAATTCATAATGAATGAATTTATTATTGATAGAAGGATATTATTATTTTTAAAAGGGGATATAGAATATGTTATTTTAATGGGAGAAATATCACCTAATAATTCCTTTCTAGGACAATCCCATATATCTTAGCATAGCCAAATCATGAGATAAATAGATGAAAAAACACTATCTAAAGATAAGAATGGAAGATAATGGATAAGGGATTGTCCCATTAAATAAAAAAATTTCTTTTTCAATAGAAATTACATAGTTATCCACCTTAGCATGAAGCTGAGTTTTCCTTGAATTCATTCATGAATATGGAAAAGTATCTATAAATACATATAGATATCGAACCAATGAAAATTTTAGAGATAAATTAAAAGCTATTGGAGTCATTTCATAATATAATTATATTCCATATTGCGTGATTATGGGGTTCACATAATTTATTTATGGAAAATAAGGATGGGTCTATGAGATTGTTCATTGATTGAAGGGAAATAAATTTCATTAATATAAAAAATAAGTATCAATTTTCAAGAATTGGTTTATTATTTTATTTGCTTCAAAAAGATTAATATTTTATCAATTTACTATATTTACTATAGTAAACATAATTTACTAGTAAATAAAAACGATTTACAAAATAAGATAATTTATTTGATATATGGAAATTATGAGTTTGGGGTAATTCCCATTGAATTGACTATTACAGCTTCTTTTTTTGTAGATATTATGAATAGTGTGTCCATGAATTATTTAGAAGACAATGTTGTTATATTAATTATTTATATATTGATATACTCCAAATTATATGGGGAAAATGAGAACAATATACATATAAATTTTTAGACTCATAAATAAAATAAGTTATATTGTAAATCAAAAAACTATGATTTTTTTATCCATAATGTTTATTCTCTTGTCTATATTTTCTCCATGGATGGAAAATAAATCTCCATAAAAAACAAATGTATTAAATAAATATCCTACACAATTTAATATAACCAATATACATATTTTCCATGGCGTAATAGGATATTTTCATTGGTTTATTAAAAAACATACTAGATTGGATAACCAATTAACCAATATGACTTCTAAGGGGGTGAAATTAATTTTTTCAAGTCAATATGATGAATTTTTTTTTATATATGAATATGAAATTAGTTAATTTACTATTATTTATATTTCAATCATGAATTGAATGGTTTTATATAGTGATGCATAAAAGAAATGAATATTCTAGTTTTCTTACGAATGATAAATTGGTTTACATGCATTGTGGTAATTTATGATCTATGAATAAAACAATACAAATAATAGCCTTGATTTTTCAATAATATTATTTTCCTTGGGGATATGGAGACACTCTATCTATTTATAAAATTATGCAATATATAGAAATTAAAAACGATTGACATATATTTTCACTTAAAAATGGCTCAAAATGAGTCAAAGAGTATCAATGGAGAAGATTGAAATATATGATCAATCAATACACTATCACCATTGTAAAGAAGACAAGTTGAATGATACATTCATTATGAGAGACTATATATTATTCACCATGATGATTATTAATATATAATTTATATTTAGAGATCTAGAAAATATGGATATGATAATTTTTAGCTAAGGTGAAACATATTTCCTTTTCTAAGATATTTAAAATCAATATTTTTTAGGAATGGGAAAATTTTATTTGTAAGATGATAAGGATTTGAAAAAGGGGGATTAAAATAGATAATTATGGTTAATTTATAGTCGTAAAATATAAAGATGGATTGTTGATGTTTGAAAACATGTTATCATTTTCATCAAAACCTGTATAGAATAGAGATATACTAGTAATATAACATAGGTCAAATTTATCTATAAACCCTAGAATCACAACTATGATTATATATTTAGGATAAAATTTATGGTGGGATGGTGTGAAGTGGAAAATTGGGGATTTTATGCCTATATTATTATAAATATGATAGGTAATTGATAAAATAACACATCATAATGGAATCTGAAAAGTTGTGCCTATGTCTATATGGATGTGGTAATACACTACTAAGGTGTTTTTACATAGATTTATATAAACTCAAAGAAATATAGATTTTATATTGGTTATAATCTATCACCTTATAAAATCTACACATTTAAAAAAAATCAGAATGATCTATCCCTTAGGAAACTTAACTAGATCTATACGAATAAAATTGGGATTCTTCATAGGGAAGAAATATCAATTGTAAATGATAAGGATTATCAATTATGAACACTATATTTGAATATTATTAAAACAATTCTGACATGGTGGTACATTTTATCATCACTATCATCCAAAAATGTTATGGGATGCCTCAAAGGATTATCATGACACAAAATGATATGTTTGGATAATGGTCTCTTAAATATCCATGGAGTGTGGGATATCTATCTACCTATGATGGAATTTCCAAAAAAAAACAGTTTCCATTATTGAATTTTTATTGCACTATATGAGGTTTTATAAATGGAAGATAAGTCATACTTTAATGTATTTTCAAGAAGATAATGAAATAAAGTACATATGTCCTGAAATTTTGAAGGAGACAACTATGAATGTATGGACTATTCTAGATCATATCAAAGAATATAAAATCAAATAAAAGTGATAAAAAAATAAAAGTAATTATTTGGAATTTAGATTAGGGAACCATGTATTATTTACAGAGTCATCGTAGAATGGAATGGTATTATTTTGTAAAATGGGGATGTTAATCCCTAAGTACATTGGGAATTATTGATACTCTAGAGGTAATTGGAGCTACATTTTCTGATTATCTATACTAGTCAACCATCTAAAAGTATATATCATAGACCATTCTTCATTATTAAGTAAAAATATATTGGGTGAAATGTGTATACTCACATCTAAATAAATATATTATGGTCCTAAATGTTCAGATAACAAATAAAATATCTTGATTCATGACACATGATAGAAAGTGTTGTTGAATCAGAAAATTTTTCTAGTGAAGTTCCTTTGGAGAAATCAAAAACTAGAGAATGCAATATTGGAGAAAAATAAGCTATGATAAATTAATAACTATAGTTTTTTAGCACCTTACATTTCACCAATTTTAAATAATAAATTACTTGACATAATGGAATGTAATAAATGAGACCATACTATATCAACTACAATGTACACCCCAAAACAATTAGATAATGTGCACTCTAAAGAAACTTGATTCCATAATTTATTTAAAATAGAAATTTTATTTTAATATATTATAAATTAATATTTTTTTGATTTGTTATTTAAATATTATTTGGTGACAAAGTTTTAGGAATTTTGTTAAATAATAAATATTTAGTTCAGTAGTGAAAATTATATATTTTACAAAAACTGTGAATTTTATGATATTATATGAAAGACCTACAATAATATAAAACCATATAATTCGTTAAAATTTAGTTTTATATTTAATGCATTAAATTGTAATAACAATCTAATGATTTTTTAAATTTTATGATTAAAATTTTAACAACATAAGTAAATTTTACATGAAACCCTTTTTGATATATATATATATATATATATAATAAAATATATTTCTGGTGAAATTGGATTTTCATTTAATTTAACGACATTTTATTTTCTTATTAAACTAAAATATATAATTAAAATCAATTTCATTGATAATTTTACCATACACGTAAATTCTAATCATAAAAAAAACTATTTCTAAAAGTGGTATTTTATACATTACAAGTTATAATGATTATATCAATTTTTCTAAAATTTATATATTTTACCTAAAACTATATTTCATTTTTTAAATTAATAGGGATGAAATATATAATAAGTTTTATTTTCTTTTTATGTATAAAAAGGGGCTTACTTATGTAAAAACTTGTAACAACAATAAAATCAAAAATGATAAAAGTAAAAATATTGGAGTAAAGATCCAGAAATATGTTAGAAATATGTTTATAATTGATTATTTAAGATATTATTGATTTTTAATCATCCCAAACTCAATTACTTCTCATATTTGTTTCTCTTGATAATTGAAAAATGTGTCATCTTTATATCAAGTTTAAATATTTATATAAATTCCATTCTCAAAACCTATATAAGGGTAATCTCACCACCCAAGCAATATGACGCACAAAAATTTATCTTCTTTATAATGTCACTTAATACTATTAATGAATCATATTCCACAATATTTACCATTTCCACACAAGATGTTATCCTAATCTCATTATTTCCAATGATTCCTCCAATTTAATGCCAAAATCCTCATTGTTTGGACTAATTTTCCCTAATATTATACCATATATTAATATAAAACAAATATTTTTATCATTCAAATATAATGAAATAATTATTATTTTTATACTCAATGTTATTATGTTAATGTAAAAAATATTAACCACCCTACACGATTTCCCTTATGGAAATAAAAACCAATATTCAAGTTTTTATATGCAGACTACAACATCAATTAGGAATTATGTTTCATTTTCTATGATCATGATACATGGAGAGTATTTATATATAATATTATAAATTTTCACATTTTTTATAAAAAATATTATTCTGTGAAATGATAAAAAAATAATTCTTTTCTCTCATTATATGAAAAATGAAATAATTAATAATGCATATGAGTGGACTACCACCTCTATGAAATGATTGATTTAATTTTTTCTTCTCATACCTTCCTATCATTGATATATATGATATTATGTTTAAGGGAAAAAAATTTAATTAGAGTTTTTTTCGAATGATAAATTATACAAACAATAAACAATATTACTAATAAATAATTGTAGTAAATTAAATCATCTATTAGAACATTCTAAGAGAATAGGACGACTTATATATACTATATAATATCTTAATATAATGTATATTATTCTTATAATTATTTCAAGTTTTGATATAAAATAATTGTAAATAGTAATTTGATTTATATTTCTTTTGGTATATTGATATTACAACAAAAAAACTTCATAATCATTCATTATATCTGATATTTTCTTGTTTTTATTGGTTTAACAACCAATATGAATAATTTTATATATTAACATCATTAATGAATATAGATGTTTATTTACTAGTAAAACGAAATTAAATAATTAAATAATTATTTCATTTCATTTAAAGGATGGTTACATTAATATTAAACTCACAATTCCGGATACCAATTCCCATTTGTCAAAAATCACTAAATCATGTCCATAATAGATTTCATCATTTTTTATTATAACCAAAACTCTCATAAAATAAAATTTTAAATTTTAAATTTTTGTTAATAAAATTTTTTGTTACATTGTATGATTTTTAGTGATGATATTTGGGATAATAAAGGATAACAACAACACTATTATGAAACTATATCAAAATATGCATAACTACTCACACATGATATATAAAACAGAAAATAAATAGTATAATCTTAGAAAATAAATTTAAATAATGTTAAAAAATATTATTATTATTATTAGGGTTATCAAATAATAAATTAATATGATTTGTTTTTATATAATCGGTTAAATCACATTATGATAAGTGGGAATAAATGTAAGGATTATTTTTCCCAAATTTCAATTCCCAGAGAAATTATCTTGTTTAAACAATGTATTCTATTCAATGGGGTACTTATTTTCGATTATATTTTTATATAATGACTCTATCAATAAAATATTTATTTATTGTTCTATTTAAAATTAATTCCATTAAATTATTTTGATTCAGATTTCACTTAAGCCTTCATTGTTCAAGAAATATAAAAAATATATAACGTAATGTGTGTGTGGTTTTCCAAGAAATTACACACCTTTTTAAATAGTGGAATGTGAATGAAAATATGGAATTGGTGAACCTAGAGATAATAGTTATAAAAATATTTGGTTAACAGTCAACCCAATATTCAATCATAACAATAAAAGTGGGAAAAATACCACACACCTCATGGGGATCTCTTATAGGATATGATTTATATATTTCACATGATCTTAATAAATATTAATGAAGGATTTTCATAAAATTAAATTAGTCACCTAATATCTCAAATTACAAAAATCAATTATTATCTATTATTAATAACCCAAAACTATTAATTTTTCCTCTCTTCCCCCTTATCATTATTTCATAGAAGATGGTATATCCTATTTCATTTATTATAACACTGGGTTTCTTTTATGATTTTTAGGATATTAACCTATATATATAAATTATTAAACTGAAGGAGTAATTATAATTTTCTATATATATATCAAGCAAATATAAATTGTTCTATTTTCCCTTGATTTTGAAATAAGATCTTTATGTAATGTTTTAAAATTACATGTTAAATCATATAATAAATATAGTATATTTAATTTTTATCTAGTGGGGCCGAATATAAATTGACACTCCATGCATCGGTATATCTCATGAGAGAATATATCATCAGTATTTTCATATTCCTCTCCTATATATGTATTATGCCATTGCACAAGTCCATGATGGATTTTTTAATTATAAAGTCTATCAATTTGAGATCGAGAATTAATATCAATTATTTTCTTTATTATCATTGATATAGTATGCCCAGTTTCACATAATTATGGAATTATTATCTTCATATATAATTTCATCCATAATATTTATCTCATGATTACATTAAGATAGTTTATGTTTATGCTACTACTTATTGAGCATATGATCTCACCAGAATTTTGTTTTCCATTCTTTATTAAACTAATAAGAAAACTATATGTAATTTCCCATTATCTTCTAGAAGATATAATCATGTATTCTTACTGTTTTTATTTTTCCAATGAAAAATAGTATGTTTATGGTACTACTTTTGGTCTACTTCTTGTTTTGGTCAAGTTATAATGGTTTTTCTTGTATGGATTATAGTCTTCGGGGGGAGGGTGTCCAGGGGTGTGGGGGTGTCCATCATGGTGGGGGTTTCTAGGGGTGAGCGAGGGTTATCCAGTGGGGTGGGGGTGTCCATGGGAGTGGGGGCTGTCCAGGGGGGTAGTCCAGGGGGTATCGTGGGGTGTGGGGGTGTCTAGTGGGTTGGGGGATTCTAGGGGTGTGGGAGGGGTTTCCAGTGGTGTGGGGGTGTCAGGGGTGCCCCTGGGGGTGGGATGATGTCTAGTAGGGTGAGGGGATGTCCAGGAGGGTGGGGGTTGTCCAGGGGGTGTCCAGTGGGGTGCGGGGTATCAAGGGGATTGGGAGATATGTCCAGTTGGGTGGGAGTGTCCAGGGTGTCCATGGGGGTGGGTGGGTATCTGTGTGGGTGGTAGGGTGCCCGAGAGGGTGGGGGATATCCAAGGGGGTTGTGGCTGTCCAGGGGTTGTTCAGGGGTGTGAGCAGATGTCCAGTGGGGTGGGGGTTACTAGGGGTTGGGGAGGGCTTTCCAGTGGGGGTGGGAGGGTGTCCAGGAGGGTGGGAGGGAAGTCCATGGTAGAATCTGGTTGTCCGGGGGGGCTTCCAAGGGGTATACATGGGTGTGTAGGGTGTCCATCAGGGTGGTGGTTTTGAGGGGTGTGGTAGGGGTGTTCTGTTGGGTGGGGGTGTCCGGGATGTCCATGGGGGTGGGAGGGTGTCCAGGAGGGTGGGGTGTTTTCTAGGAGGGTGTGGGGGTGTATAGGGGGTTTTCCAGAAGTGGGGGTGTCCAGTGGGGTGGGGGTTTCCAGGGGTGTGGGAGGGTTTTCCAGTAGGGTGGGGGTGTCCAGGGGGTCTATTGGGCTGGGAGGTTGTCCATGGGGGTGGGAGGGTGTCCAGGATGGTGGGTGCTCTCTAATGGTTGGGGGTTTTCCATGGGGTTTCTAGTGGTGTGGGGAGGTGTCTATTGGGGTTGGGGGAATCCAGGGGTTTGAGAGGGTTGTCTAGTGGGGTGGAGGTGTCTAGGATATCCATGGGAGTGCAGGTGTTTAAGAGGGTGGGAGGGATGTCGCATTGAGTGAGGGATGTCCATGATGGGTGGGGGTTGTCCAGGGGGTATCCAGGGGTCAGGGGTTGTCTAGGGGGTGGGGGGATTTTAGGGGTATGGGAGGGTTGTCCAGTGGGGTGGCGGTGTCCATGGTTTCGATGAGGCTGGGAGGGTGGCCAAGAGGGTGAGGGCTCTGTAGGATTGGGGGGAAATCCGGGGGGTGTCTCGGGGTGCGAGGGTGTCTAGTAGGGTGGGGGCTTCCAGTGGTGTGGGAGGGTATATCTAGTGGTGTGGGGGTGTATAGGTTTTCCATGGGGGTGGGAGGCTGTCCAGGAGGGTGGGAGAGCTATCCTGAGGAGTGGGGGGCTTTTTAGGAGGGTGGGAGTTGTCTAGGGGTGTGTAGGGAGTATAGTGGGGTAGGTGGTTTAGAGGGGTGTCTAGTGGGGTGGGGGTGTCTGTGGTGTCTATGAGGGTGGGAGGGTGACCAGGAGGGTGGGGGTTGTCCATGGGTGTCCAGGGGTGTGGGGGGTGTTCCGTGGGGTGGGGGGTTTCCAGGGGTGTGGGGTGCTGCCCAGTGGGGTGGGGATGTCCAGGGTGTCTATGGGGGTGGGAGGGTGTCCATGGGGGTGGGAGGGTGTCCAGGAGGTTGGGTCTGTCAAGGGGGTGGGGGCTCTCTAGGGGGTGTCCAGTAGTGCGGGGAGGTGTCCAGTGGGGTGGGGGTTTCTAGGGGTGTGGGAGGGTTGTCCAGTGGGGTGGGCTGTCTAGGGTGTCCATAGGGGGTGGGAGGTTGTCCAAGAGGGTGGGAGGGATATGAAGGGGAGTGGGGGCTATCCAGGAGGGGTGGGGGGGAATTCATGGGTATCTAGTGGTGTGGGGGTGTCCAATGGGGTTGGGGGGTTTCCAGGGTTGTAGGAGGGTTGTCCAGTGGGGAAGGCGGTGTTTGGGGTGTCCATTGTGGTAGAAGGGGGTCCATGAGGGTGGGGGGATTTCCAAGAGGGTGGGGTAATTCCAGGGGGTGTCTATGGATGTGGGGTGTCTAGTGGGAAGGTGGGTTTCCAAGGGTGTGGGAGTGTTTTCCAGTGGGGTGGGGTGTGTCTAGGGTGTCCATGGGGGATGTGAGGGTGTCCAATAGGGTGGTGGGGGATATCCAGGGGAGTGGGGGTAGTCCATGAGTTGTGGGGGGGATTTCTAGGGGTATCTAGTTGTGTGGTGGTGTCCAGTGGTTTGGGGGGGTTTCCAGGGGTGCTGGAGGGTTTTCCAGTGGGGTGGGGGCTATTCGGGAGGGTGGGGGCTATCTAGGGGTGTTGGGGTGTCTAGTGGGGTGTGCTAGTTTTTTCTGGTTTGGTTCTGGTTATGTTCTGTTTTAGGTATGTTTCTAGTTTATTTCTGGTTTTCTTATGAAGGGAATAATTGTGTTTGAATGGTTTTTTTTTTAAAAAAATTGGTTTTTATGTTGGTTATTTTATATTTGATGTAGAAAATGCTTGTTTGTGGGTTTTAACATCAGTTATTCGAAAACCGATCTAACAAATCCAAGGGAACAGGTTCTTACATCGGTTATTTCATAACCAATGTAATAAATGAAGCAAAAATAATTTTTTACATTGGTTAGTTTATAATAGAAGTAAAAAATGGAATTATATAGGTTTTCTATGTCGGTTATTTAATTCTAGACATAGTATATATGTTTTCATATCGGTTATCATTTAACCGACATGAAAAAACATGGGTAGACATGTTTATAATGTCTGTTATGAACATAACCGACATGATAAACTCTTAAAAGCTGCTCTTTATTTGGTCATTTATTCAATAATAGAGGTGAAAAAGTTGATACCACATTGGTTATTTAAAATCCCTCATAATAAATCACATCTTTGAAGTGTTTTCCAAGACGGTTTTAGATGAAACGACATGACAAACACTTAGGATTATTCTTTTTTACATAATTTTTAAAATAAATTCCGTAAAAAATTATTTATAACATCTCCTGTAATAACTTTTTCCAATATATGACATAATAAATAAAAAAATAACCACCGTAAAAAAAATTCTACCCTACTGGGAGTTTTCTAAAAAGGCATCACATTCAGAACACCTTGAATTGTAACTCATATTCCACAAAAAAGTGAATCCTCGCATTATACATGGAAAATCAATTAGTATTAGCTACTTATAGAAAAAATCCACGTCCAAATGAAGGATATAAAAATAAAATAGTTTCCATTTAGGGGTAAATGATGTGTCCAATGGGTCACATGAAATGTGACCTCACCTAAACACCCGTACATGTCCTAGCCTACACATGGCTTGTTTGGCCATGTGGAAATACACAATATGTACATTTAATTAACAACATGTATCTATGAGGTCTTTTTGTGTGCTCAAGGTTGTGCCTATTTACTTTAGTTTATCTGTATTTACCCAACCATGTAACTAGTCATGCTTGGGTGACTTTTCATTCCCATTTACTTCTAGAGTACATGACCTGTCAAATCACCTGGGATCCTAGGACTTTTCTAACAAGGACATCAAATTTCCACAATGGGAGGGTCACATGGCATGTGGTCCAGGGAATATGGGTCTGATACTTGAATCTTTTTGAGACCCCCTGTGTTACAGACATTGGTAATACACATCATTTATTCTTAGGAAGTAGACAATGTGTAATTAGTAATTCTATAAATCCTGACTTTCCTTAAATTTTTTACCATATCTAGACATTTATTTGTCGATATATCTATTTGACCACCCCCCTCAAAATGAAAGGTAACTCCTCCAACCATGGTTTCCAAGCCTCTTGTGTCCAGAAAAATGGAATCTAATCACCCAATTGAAGGCCGCAACTCATTTAATGATTTTTCCATCACTCATCACCGCTCTATATCCCTGATCCATGAAGAATCACTTGCGTTACATCTTTATCCAATATAAAAACAAAAAATCATTCATCATGAGAACTACCAATATGAATTTAGGGGTTTTACCATGATCTAACCCACCCCCATAATGTCGAACAGTAAAACCATGGTCCAACGATTTAGAATGAAGAGAAGAGGTGGGGGAAATTCCAAGAAGAAAGGATTTACCATAATTAAATGTGATCATGGAAAAGAATTACACAAATAGGATATCTAGGGTGATAAATTATTATAAAAATATTTAATTAAAAAATTTCATTCAGCCATTGGGATTTTTGTAATAACATGCTATCACTAAACAAAAACAATGAAGATAAAATCCATGATTTAAATTTCGAATAAAAAGGGAGAAACCCACAATTGATGATTCATACCTCAATTCATATTTATTATTGGTGTATACTTTTTTTCTCTAGTGAACAAAAATCCCATCAATATTTTCTTCTTCTGGATCCTCCATGATCTAAAACTAGCACTTTGAGAGCGGACGATAAAGACGGTTCTCCGAGATTATATCAAGAATCATGCTCAAGTTCTATGCATTCTCTTCATCTATCGTAGAGTAGTTGAGTATGTCATCATGTATGCAGACCAAACATTGGTTTCATTATGGCTAGAAGATCCATTTCATTATATCCATAAAAATTATTATGGAATTATTCCAACTACAAGGCATCACTAGGAACTCCTAGGGACTGTAGATAACATATAACAAAATCATTATAAAATCAACCTCATGATCCCCAAAACTGGTGGTATCCAAACCTCAGATCAATCTATGAAAAAAACTAACCTCACAATGGCTCAAAGTGGTCATTACTCCTCAACAATGGGTACTATTTTCTTGAACAAAACATTGATTAGGAAACAAAAATCAATAAAAAAATCTAAATTCTCTATTTATCTTTTTTATGAAAAATTTGGAGCATCCAAGAGGATTAAATGTGCTTTCCATAACCCTAATCTCAAAGGTCTTTAAACTACACCCTCAAATAATTTATCATAGTTGGGGCCATTATATATTCCAAAGAATATATCAGTGTTTTCTTATAGTGAATGTTAATACAGAATACAATCTCTTTGCATGGTGGTTGTTGTAGAACATTCTTGTGGAATACTCTTATATTATACTTCTATTCCAATGGAATGTAGATTATAGAAGAGCCCACTAAACCATGTTAAAGTCATTCCAACTGATTGTTTATTGGTTGTAGCTTCCATATTTCAATCCCGACTCTCTCCATTATGACATATCATTCACCAACAGTAGATAAACTCATACTATATATCGATAGAAATCTGAATCAACTAAAATAATATCCAATCTGGGCCCAATCTGTGTACAAATAGACTATACCCAGGATGATGTCATAATATTTTATTGATATTACAAAGAGGCAGCATTTGAAAATCTCTCCACCAATCAGTAGCCAACACTATTGGAAGATATGTGATAAGGAAGAAGTGATTCATTCAGGTACCTCCAGCCATTGATGTTGTGTGAATGTTTCAACTTGATTCATCATCCCTCACACTACGAATAAAGAGTTTAATAAATTTCATGAAATAATGTCTACTAGTACATCATAAAAAGTGGGATGAAATATATTTTCCTTAGATAATCTCATGTATATACTGATTATAACCCGAAAGGGTTTTCAAATACTCATGTCCACGACAAAAAACTCCATGTTCCTGAAATGGGCCACCTTGTGGTGGTGGTGGTAATAGATGAAATAATCTTCTAAAACAAAATTAACCTCCCTCTGTAGAATATAATAAACATATACTAGAAAAGACTCCTCGAGGGATACCCACTCCACATCGAAGAGATCCATGATAAATTCACTACCTTTTTTATGGAGGACCATCAACTGACATCATGTCTTTCTCATCATGAAGAATCGGGTAATCAAAAGATAAGTCACCTAAACAATGAAATCATATAATTTTCCCTATATGTGGAGACTATATTCCCTATGAGTTATTTGGCTATTAGAACATTCTTATTTCTAGCCATGAGTATGCCTCCACTACTAAGGCCCTAATGTTTCACTCTTGGTAGATATTGTAGAAGTTTCAGCCTCATGGTGTCCACCACGAGGTCAAACTGCCTAGAGTACCTCTACTAAATAACATCCAGTCCGTAGAGGCCTCTCAATCACTTTATTATTAGTTGGTAGACCTAATGAGACAAAACTAGAAAGATTTTCTATAGGGAGACCTTTTTTAGCATTCTCACCCTGGAGAAATAATTTTTCACCATATTATGGGAGTTTTATGTAAGGATAATGGACCTTGTGGTGTACCCAGCCGCAGTCATATCACAATTTTTTTCTCAGGAATCATGTAGATCTGTTGTGAGAATAATAAGGAATGGTAATACTCCTCGTGAAACAAATAATAGAAGAAATACTAAGATAGTTTCATCATATCATGAGTCTTTGCCACCAAATTCCATCATCACCCCAATACTCCAAAAAATAGACTGGATGACAGCCCAACTAACTGATCATTCTAGGCCTACAAACATGAATACTCGAACCATCGACTAAATCCAATTTTATGCTACATAGAAATATATCAATCCATGAATCCCAAATGGTCATAGATGATGACATTTGTGGACTATATGAATCTACTGACATCATCAGCATGAACTATTGGTACTATCTCTTACATGACAGGAGGTGGTTTTACTCCCCTCCCTTCTTGAGGAAACACATCATGATATATTCCTCGAATTAAGGTGTCATCACTGATTAGATACTCATTATTATCCTTTATCATTGACCTGGTTGGTTGTATTCTCAAAGTCATACATAATGTAATCATGTTTTACCAAGGTAATATGAAAATATATATGTATAATTGACTAAGGAATGATAGTAAAAAAATCAAAAATCATATATTATACATTTACCATTGTTCCCTGTAACTAATTTCATAGTATTCTAAGTTAAAAATAAAGTAATCCTAGTCCTAGTGTTTGGATATATCATCTTCCATAATAGCACTAGATTCCATGACCTGAAAGATACACTCTAGAAAATTCATCCACATATCCCTAACACAAACTAATCCAAAAATAATAATCAAATTCAACACCTTCATAAGGAATGAACTTCTCGGATACCGCTCGATCAAACCCATTACCATGAAGCCCAATTGACTGGTAGAAAGTTGTTCCATGATGACTAAAAGCCTACAACCAATACAATAGTAGTTGGAGATAAATTTTGTGACATAAATAAAATGGGAGGCATTATCCAAATTTACATGTATTCCCACAACCAAATATCATCATGAAAATATGATTAAGAATATACAGGGCATTAAAATAAAAATTTTATAAATTCATTGAATAACTTCTAGGGAAAAAATATAGTATGATAGTATGAACAAAAATGAATTGAGAAAAAAACACACAACCATAATGGAATTCATAATCTAAAAATAACTAGAATAAATGAAAACTGAGGGAGAGCCTAACCCTAGATCTCCATGTCCTTACCATCACATGCAGTCAATGCACCAATGTATCCATAAGCTCCACCAAAGACCCCAATGATCTGTAAATCGTCTGTATAAGACCTGACATGTATGGGAAAATCCCCTGTATGGATGTTTATATAAATACCCTATAGTATTATAAAAAAAATTTGATGTAGAAAAATAAATATAAAATATAATTCATCTCAACCCATATAAAAATTGGCAATAACCCCAATAAATATGTATATTCTAATAAAGAAACTGGATATATATTTAATGGTAACCCCTATATCATAATACAATCTATGATGATGAGTCTTATTGTAGCTCCAAAAGTCCATCCAAAATTACAAGCATCAAACACAACTGTAATAGAGTATGTGACTGGGGTATTATTCTTATTATAGCTCTCCAAAACTGAGGGAGCAACAACACCCATTGTGTAATCATGCCCCACTGAAGCTCGATGAAGGGGGATCTCCTCATTGTAAATAGAGGACGTATTTCCTGAGTAGGTGAATTTTGTCTTTATATATATTAATAGTTGAGGAACCCATGACCTAGTGTGATAGGGGAGTACCTACCCCAGAAAACCTCTAACGTTCCTACCTTGATAACTACTATCATAATGAATCTCAAAAAGAAGGTTCATGCTCTGAACAACTCAAATAATTTATCATATTCCACAAAAAACCAACATTCACGTTTTACATGTAATATCACTATAGAAAGTCTACTCAGAAGCAAAAACACGAGTCAAAATAAAGGAGATACACAAACAAGAATTTCTGGTCAGGGGGACACAGTGTGTCCCAGTGATCACAATACGTGTCGACTCTCATGGACACATGTTTGTGTCGAAGACTACACATGTCTTGGTTTTCCATGGGAAAAAACCCAGTCCGTACAGGTGTTACATGGTCTATCTCTTCCACTCATGGACTACCCTTGCATATCTGGTCATTTCAATGTACTTCATGTAATGCATGTGTACATGGATGTGTACCATGTTGTTCCCTAGTGTTGGGACATGACCATGTACTCTTAGAGTACATGATATGTTGTAACACATGGGGTAATGGTTGTGTTCCATCTAACACATGTCTTGGCCATCCATGTAAGGTCGCATGGTGTTTCGACCTAGACACACGGTGTTTGATCCATAAATCCACAAGAAACCCTAATTCTATAATCAAGGTGGACTACATGTCGTGTTTTCATCTAGGGTGCATGAGGTGTAGACAAGATTAATAAAATACAATACCGCCTTTATGTGGTTCTAATATTAAACCATTTATTCCCAAATCTAACCAATTTACTTCCTAAAACTGGAGGGAAACACCTTTGACCATTGTTTATCGGGCTCTGGTTTCCATAAAAATGGAATCTGATTTCCTCCAGAAGCCCATAGTTTATCTTGATCAAAATTAGTTACCCATCACTACTCAGTATCCGGGATCCATTAATAATCACCCAAACACCATCATGTTACATCAAAAATCACGAATCTATTCATTTTTCATAAATACAACATGGATCCTCAAGTTCGATCGTACTCATACATGCCCTAAAAATGTCAAATCACGAACCTATGGTCTAATGATAAAGAATGAAAATAACTTCTGCGGAAATGAATAATAATAATGGTTTATCCATTTTTTCTGATGGATCGTGACCATCAACTATGATAAAAGGATATCTAGGGTGATAAAATTTCAAAATAAGAATTAATTTAATTATATAATTTAATGTATACAACATACTCTTGTGAAGAATTTATGATAAAAAATCCTAAATAACGCTGATAAAATACATGATTAATGAATTTAATAAAATGGAAGAAAAAAATCGATGCGACCTGCATATATTTTAATCTATTGTTGGTGAATAATGTTATATCCATAGAAGGATAAGTCTCACTGTGTTTACTACCTGTTGATCCTGCTCAATCTGGCCACCCATTTTCCTCTATTTCAATCCACCAATAAAGAAAAATTAATGCTCCTATCAACTATTCTTAGTATTATGTGGATAACACTAGAGATTAGTTTTAAGTGTTTAATTATAATTTTTTATCTAGGTTAGGACATTAAGTATATTTAATAATTAATTAAATGATTTATTCTATTAAATGTACCTATAAATAACTACCTCAATCGTACATGAAATTTCAATTAACCTTGGTTTGTACCTAAAGAAAAACCTGTGTTATAGAATGAAAAGTTGTCTCATATTTATAACTCGGGACATTGTTTGGGATTTATTACAATATTTCATGGAAAATATTTTGTGTTTGATATTATTTATTTTTATATTTTTATAATACCAATACCATACCCATTGTTCTTTAAAATATCACATTGACTCAATGTGTTCCCCCAAAAATACTCCTTAATATATTCCAATGCCCTACATTGAATAAATAGAGTAAATAAAAATGATACCAACCATAAATCCCTAGATATTGTAACTAAAAACTATTTTTTATTTCACTAAATTAGCATGAGTTACAAAAGATTTTATTCATAATGTTTAAATTTTTTATCAATCATGGGAGACTAGATAAGTACATGAACTTGACATTGTATTTGGAAACAATAAATAAAACATATAATCTGTCGTAAAAATAAATATTTGTTTATGTACATAACTGAAATTGTTTAGATATCTATTCATGGTATCCTGGGGAAAGGGAAAATGTAATAATAGGTGAGCTCAAATGTCTATTATTAAAAAGCTTCCTACATAGTCTATCATGAAATAAACAGAGAATAAATAATATGTGTGAATAAAAAATAATCATATAATTGAGAGATCTAATAACATATAAGGGTACTATATCCAAGAAATACATGAAAAATTAATAATCACATGGATAAAAACAACTACTTTCATAATTATATAATTCATAATGGTGTACATCATAATCATACTGCCGAGGATTCCTACCAGGACAATATATAAAAAATTGTAAGGAATATTCCAAAATCCAAAATTAGTTTTTCTCATGATACCTACTGATTCTATGATAGGATAAGTAATTTTTATATGTACTCTTCCCATAATTGGTCAAATTCGTCAATCACCTAAATAAAAGTTAAATCATATTCAACATTCCCTAATAATCAAATCTTATCTATTTTGGAATAACTAGATTCTGTATTGTCAATAATTTCCCTAGAAAAAATGATCAAATCCAAATAGATAAATTTGTTTGATGGAATTATTAGAATATATCTGATGTAAATATTTAAATACATTATTTTAATTTTACATATATGGAAATATATTAAAAAATAAGTATAAAATTTCTTAAATAAAAATACCATTTTCATTTTGAAATAACTTATTGAAAATTTTAAAAAATGCAATATATTATGAAAAATATTTATTTAAATAGAAATGTGGAAAATTTTAAATTATATTTCAGAAAAATTATTAGTCATGATGGTGGTAAAATTTGTCAATGTGTTGTATGTTATAAAATATTTTGTTCATAAATTTGGTAAAAATTTCATCATTCTGAAGTTAATAAGATGATTAAATTCAATAATTTTTTATATAAATTCAAACCTGGCCTTAAATAAATTTAATCGATCATTTTATAAGGGAAAAATTTCATTAGAATCAATCTAAATAAAATAATGAATTTGATTAAAATGATTCATAACAAAATTAAAAAATATATTTTATATAAAATTATTCTTCCAATATTTTATTACATAGAGAGTTGGAACATAAGGGAAAATAAAAAACATCAAGAAATAACAGTCTTAGGAGAAATTGGATGTTCTTTTTGTTAAAAATTTATATATGTCCCTCAATAGAATAAGAACCCTAAAAAATCCTTAGTAAGGACAAGATTGTGAAATTGACACTTATCACAAGTTTGAATTGTCTCATGACAGTATTTAACATCCAATATAATAAATTAAAATTTATTTTATCTCTAAACCACTACCATATTCATAATTATAATACTATATATGATCCACGTATAATATTTTGTCATAAATATTATAATAATTATTTTTTAAAATAATTTTTTTGTTTAATAAATTAGTTATCTTTTATATGTGATTATGTTAGGTATCATTCATCATTACAAATTTATTATTATTTAATCATCCCCAGAATACTAAACCCAATATATAATATTTTTATGGATTAAATATAATTTTATACTAATTCCTTAAATCTATCCTAAAAATGTAAATACATCATGACATTGAGATGGTAGTTAGTACATACGCATGTGTGATGTTTTCACATTTCGATGGATAGAATTATGGAAAGGTAAATAATAAATAACATTTTTATAATTATTGTTAACTCATATATATGGTATGTATTCTTTTAATCTATCCTTATTACCATCCATGTAATGTGAAAATGAATAAAGAATCCCATCGGATGGTGGAGGTTATAGTCCACACATGTGTAAGAATGACATTATCAGTTTCCAATAGATATGATTTGAAAAAACTAGATAATATATTAAAATAAAAAATTCATAATATTTTCATTAATGTAATTAATTATTAATAAAACATAAATTATAAACATCCATGAATGGTACTGAAGAGAAATGGAGTAAAACGATACATGTGGTAGTAGTATGCGTGTATGCATGAACAATTGTTTCATTTCCCATTTGATGATTAAGGAGATGAATAAGGTTATTAAATTAACATAATAACATCCCGGTATAAGGGAGATATTTATATTATTATAATGGAAGTGTATTAATAGAATTCATGTGGTTAGAATAATATTTAAAATGATAATTACCGATTAAATGGACTACTCTTAATTAAAGAACAACATTTTTCTTACAAAAAAACACTTTTATGATAGAAATTTGGTGAGACCAATACCTCAAAGATGTGTGTAGGAAGTTTGGTAAGTCATTTAAATATATTTTAGGTTTTATAAACGTATCATTAAATGTTAGTTTAAGAGGAGGGGTGGATTTCATTTATAATAGATGTTAGTACTACTCTTGGAATTATGTGAAATAATAACTTTATTTGAATTAATTTTCAAATAAGTGGAAGAAATCATATTTTTAAAATAAATGGTGAATATATGGCTTAATAATTCCATAAAATATAATATATAAAAGACTATATGGGTTTTTAAGCTTATCTCGTTGATTTAATCATCTTTTAACTATTTTAATGATTATTGTGATATCAAGGTCTATTACTCTTTAGGGGTCAATAATGATTTTATAAAAGGAAAGCTAACCCATATGTGGAGAACATATTATATTATCAAAAAAAATTCCTTTATATTTTCAAAATAAAAAATTTGATGTTAAACTAATTTCATAGAAAATATTTAACATAACTTACCATTAATGTCATTTTCAGGACTATTCAATAAATTTTACTTCAATGAAATCAAGTAATTAATGGAATTGGAATATAAACACATTTAACATTAGATAAATTTTAATTTCCCATTTCAATTATTTAATTCCACATTTCATGAAAATCATATTTATCTTACTATTTCTAATAACATTTTCTATGATTTTTCTATTTCATGCACAAGTATTATATCAACATTTCATAGTAATTTAATATAATCATATATCTGATAAAATTTTAAAAATTAATTTCATAAAATTAATGTTTCAATAATAAAAACAACCAATTATATTTATTATGAAATTATATTTATCCCTATGATTGTATTTTAGAAAAATTAAATGAATGATAGTGACATTTAGTATTTATTCATTGCATAAAATAATATATAGGTCATTATAAAAGATAAATGGTACGAATTTAAAATTTCATGTAATATAGGATAGGTAATATTAATATATACTAATTTAATATAAATAAGTAATTTTTTGACATATTTTCAGAGATGATTAATCTAATGATTTTCCCTTCACAATGGGAAAAATATTTACCATGGTTACTATTCTTAATAAACCAAAAAAAATTATCCTTATTAATAAATATGTACATTATAATTCAATATATTAATATCATGTTCTATTCATCTATTTTTAGATAAGTTAGAAATTTCATTTATTATAAGTATGTAAATTTCATAAGAATATATTTTTTTAGAATGTTTGTTCTCTATGAATACAATTATTCTTATACCAAAATAAAATATAAGGATAATTTATATAGAATTATTTATTTTATGTTAAATAAAATCATAATTATGTAAATTAATAAGAAATCCTAAATATAATCGCAATTATAAATATCTTTATTTATTAAAATAAATCACTAGTTCACAGAAATTGGTACTTTTTACTATTGATATAAAAATCAGTATTTTTTTGAAAAATAACAAAAATCCATATTATTATTACAATGAAAATATAATATTAAAAATTAAATCCTTTATTTGATATAAATTTACTAAAATTGTTATAAATGAATTAAAATAATCATATATAAAATGAATGAAACCCCACTTTTGATGAAAATGTACATTGTACCATAAAATGAATTTAATAGAATTAAGTTATTATTTAATTATAATTAAATAATAAATATATATGTTATATTAACATTGTATAATTATTTCATAATTCATTTACTCATATTCATATCTTCAATTCAACATCTTGGATATAACTGTCATATTTAAATAATAATATTACATTACGGTTAAATGTAACTGATGCATGTCATGTACATTACCAAAATAGAATTGTTATTAAAGCTGTGGTTGTAATAGTAACTCTTTAAAATATCATATATTGTGGTTATTTTAGTAGATCAAGATATGTGACTTATTTTCCTTTTATTGGATATATTGATGAAAAATATGATTGATATTGTTATGAATTAATGTCTGTGTTTTATCATTATGTGATGGGTGGGTTTGATATATACATCAAATATATTGGGTAAATATTTATATCCCTTGAAATAGTTATTTAAAATGAGTTGTGATACTCAGTACCCTATGGGAAATAGGTTGTGGTTCCTCATACACATTGTTAAATAGGTGGTTATCCATGATCCACTCATCCTTTGGAAATAAGTAGTGACATTGAATCCACAATTTTATGATGTTCATGGTAGTTTTCATTCGAATATGTTATTCTTTATTAGTCTCATTATTCATCTAAATTTATATCCTACATTTCTTTGTCAATTTTATATATTATTCCTCATTAATATGGTATGCCTTATATATTAGTATTATTTTTTCAAAATATTTTGGAATGTTATTTTTATGATCTATTGAGTAATATGGCCTTACAAATTTCCATTAAGAAAACACTTATGTTTCAATGTTATTATTAATGATATATTTCTTAAATTTTCATGTTTTATGTAATTTTTATTATATAACCCTTTCAAAATTATTTTTATGTTTTTCTATTATTAATCAGTTGACCTCACCTGAACATATGTTTATTTTTTCTCGAGGTGATTATATATATGATTATGTTTTGAAAGAGGTCTTGTGTGGAAAATTTTAATAGGTATAGTGAATAAATATAGTGAAATAATACATTTATGTAGCATATAAAAAAATATTATCGTGATTTTGATTCATTGATTATGTGATTAATTTTGAGATTTAATATTTATAGTATACAATTTTTATAAAATATATTTGATATTTTCTTAGTTCTTCTCACTTGATATCATATATTAGTAGTAATTTTTACATTTTTAGCACCATATTTTGAAGCTTAGGATTGGCCCAAATCATTTGGTATTATAGTAGTATTTAGATATTTTTAAGGATTAATTTATTAATAATTCTTGGGGAAATTTTATGGAAATAACAATATACCGGAACTGTTAAAGTCTGAATCTGTTACATTATTGTTAAACTAAAAGTGTTGTAGGATAAAATTGAAATTTCATAGAGTAAGAAATCAAAAAATTGTATTTTCAAATTTATATGGCTTTCAATATAAATTTATTAGGATATTATATATTCTTACTCTCATCAACACTTTTGGTTTTAGTAAATGGGCCAAAATTCAATGAACTGATTTAAATAAGGGTGAAAAGGAAAATGTGTTGATCTCTTAAATGAGAAACCAAATTGGATAGGGATATAATTATAAAATTAGTGGAAATTATATTTCAGGTAATCGTAAATAATATAAATCATTAGGAGCTCCCAAATTCACCAAATAATGAGAAACAAACCATTCATTCTTTTATGTGGAAACATTTTTCATCCATTAGTCAGTCTCCTAATTAACAAATTGTGTAGAAGTAGATTAGTACAGTATTTTTTGATATTTCATATAATCTATATTTCATAGCGTAAATAGATTTTTAACCATTTATAGTTTTTTTTGAGGAATCTCACCAATGGTGTACTTTGACTAAGAACACAATTCCAATGGAAGAAATAAATTCCTTGAATTGAGAGGAATTTAATGTGAACTTTTTTAGGAAATACTTTCCTTCAACTCATCATACAAACATAGATATATTAATTCCTAATAAGGATAAATATAATGATTAATCCATTGGAACATATACATTAAAAAACATAAGATGTAAATGGAATGACACTTGATTTATTAAATATCTACAATAAAAAATACATTGATTCTTTAGTGGCATAAACTGATGTCCCTAAATGGAATTAGTTATATGGGTTTTTTGTTTCTATGAATAAATTAGTTGATATAATCATAATTTATAATTTCAAAATTTAGAAAAAAATTATTCCCATAGTTGTTGGAAATTGAATAAAAATGGTGGATATTTAATGAAAATCATATTCTAAAATACATGGAGAAAAAAAATTAATCTTCCTACATGAGAAATATATAGGATGTAATTTGGAGGAATTTGAAAATATATATTTTAAATGTTGAAAAGAAGGTCATAAAAAATTATTTTAATAGTAAAATAAATATTCAATGTAATCTCAACATAATGAACCCCCCCCACACACACACACATTAATGCTTTAATTTTAATTAGAATACATATTTCTCCAACGAGTGACCAAAACTAGGGGTTAATGGTGATAATGATTGTCAAAATCCACCTAATACAAGTAAAATTTTAATGGATTATACAATAAAAACTATTAATGTGTTTCAGAAAACTATTTTCATGTATCATACACTCATTACTCACTCTATAACTGATAATTCCCGATTTTATTCTTCTACAAATCATTCAATTATATCATGGTCATCAGATATGGGTTTGAAATCACAAAAAAAATTATTATATATTAAATTATTGGTGTAATATATTTATGGAATGATTATTTAATCTACAAACTAAAACTATATTCGGAATTATTTTCATAGGAATGTATTTTTTTCAATTCCCAGTATTCATCCATTAGACAAATATAATGTGATTTTTTTCATGGACTTCCACTCTATATATATTTTCAATACTAACTCCAAGTAAATGGAAGTAAAATTTAATATCCCATATAAACCATTGACTATCAATCAATTCAAGTTTGATTATAAAATATATGTGGAAATTACATCCACTATTTGTGTCTTAATACCTAATCATGAGGGGTATTTATCTCAAATTTTTGGGATTAACTCAATATTAATGACATTAATATTATAAGGAATGAGATGATTTTCCCACTCTTACATTATATAGTGATATTGATATCTCAAAATAAATTATATCTTCATTATTATTTATCTTATGGATAACCTAAAATATTTTAATCTATGAGAGATAATTAAAATTATATGTTTGAAATTTATTTTTTGTATGGGAGAATGTACACCATAGGTTGTAGAAAAAAATTTATTTCTTTAAAATATATTCCTTTAATAATTAAAAATGTTATTAAATTACATAAAATGATTTAAACCAGAGTTTTAATTGTGTTGTATGATTTATTATTCAACCTAACAAAATATTATTCAATTATAAAGGTGTATTACAATGAAATTATGAGAAACCATGTAACTGATACAATATATTGTTTCGAACCAATGATTATCCCATACAATCATTGATAAAATCTTTTAAATGTTTATAAATTGAAATTAGAAAATATTTATGAAATAATAATATATTTACAATAGTCAATATCATGGAACATCTATACTCTTGCTCAAATCCATTAGTAGAATTATACACAAATTGAAAAAAACACTGAAAGGAGAATGATTGTTGTAAAACCAAGAATTTAAACAATATGAATGAGAAGTTTTCATTGATATGAAATTTTTGAATGAGTATATAGTTTTTAATGGTGTAAATATATCAATTATATACCAAATATAACATGGTAAATAACTATTGGGTAAAATTCAAGTGAACATATTACATGTTTTGATTTACCATTTTAAAATTAATATATAAATTTTTTTAACATGTTGAAAATATGAATTTTCTTTATAAATAATTTATTTGAAATAAAAAAATATTTCATAACATAATTAACTCAATCTAATTATTTTGTGAAAATAAATTTTATTTTTAAGATATTAATTTCATAAAATATTCTTTTTTATTAAACATATTACTTTTATATATTGATTTCAATAAAAGTGACTGAAAAAATAGATTTATTATTAAAATAAGTCATTAATATATAAAAAATAATTATACAATTATAATTGACAATAATTTTATTAGTGATAGATATTTAAAAAAATTATTCAAAAACATAATATTTATTTTGTGTAATATTTTTTATTTAAAATTTAAAATCCCCACATTTAGAATAAATAATGAAATTTATTGTTTATAAATATGAAAAAATGAATAGTCATTCATACATTGATTATCAATAGGCATGAAATGAAGACAAAATCATCAATTTATAAAAAAAAGATATTTAAATTAATTAATCATATATGTAAAGTATTTTTTTCAAAAGAAATTAACCTTATTATTCTAAAATAATAAAGTAAATGGAATTTGTTGATAATATATAAAAATAAAAATATTAATTTTTATAGGGTTTATTAAGTGGAATAATACAAGAATAAATTATTTTTATGCATAAAAATTTATTTTTTATAAAAAATATTTTGAATTATACATTATTATATTAAATTTGGTATTTATCACCCTTAAAAATTTAATCTAGTAAAATTTTATCATATTTGAAATTATATTGTAAAATTTATATTATGAGATCAATTCCATTATTAATCGAAAAACATAGTGACGAGGGTAAAATTTATTAACAACGTTAATCACAAAATTGCTATTTTCTAGAAATTAATTTATTAATTGCCACATATTTTTATCTAAATAAGATAAATTTAGTTATAACAAATGATGAATCACATTTATTTTTATATTTAAATAAATTTATTAATAATCATTTATTTATTATTTGATAGGATATTAGAATAGAAACAGATAATTATTAAAAGGTCGTTTTTTAACTTAAATAGTTTAATATTTATATCTTATTTTTTAATTTAAAAGTAAACTTTTTCACTCATAAAATTTCATTACATTAATTTTGGAAAATGTTAGATCCATCACATTGAAATTGGGTAATTTTTTTCATCTTATTTTTAAGTAAAATAATTATAACCATTTTATATAATTAAAAATTTAAAAGGTTTACAAAGTGGAAATTTATCATGGATACAATTATGATTAATTAATCGTAAATAGAGACATTCTATATAAACTATTTTTTGGATTATGTTGGCGCTAAAATCCTGGCCTTGGAAATGTAAGGAAATAATATTAAAAAATGGTGAAAATGGTCCTCTTCGTGATGAAACATCGCAAATCCCACCAGCACCGCAGATGGAATGAAGGAATCCTAACTGATGTTGAGCTAATGAAGGAAGACTCTATGTTATAGTGGGTTTGACGGTCGTCTTCGCGACTCTGAGAAACATGACAAAATCTGCCTCCAGTTTTGGAGCACTATTTTCATTGCATCATTCCATCAACCCATCACGCCCCCTGGGGCATATAAATACCACCCCAAATCCAAAGTATCGAGATTCTGAATATTATACATCCAAATTGTAAAATCATGAAGCCTTAATTGCATTGATAACCAACCAAGAAAGTGAAACATCTGAGGTATATGATGATTACGGTGCCCTTTTCTCATTTCTCCAAATTACCCCCCCCCCAATTGCACTGGGATTCCCTTCATGAATCCTATGGTTCATCACAAAGGAAGGAGACCCCTTTGGTCACTCGGGGATTCACGAAGCACCCAGGACATGAAAAGTACCCTTCAAGCACATTTAACATCCATGATTAGGAATGGTAACTTTGCTTCGTGAAGCTCTCTCCATTAAGGAGCACTATCCTCTACAAGACAAGTGCTCTACAATGCCATACGCATTGCAAGCCCTATGCTTGATGAATCACTATGATCTGCAAACCGTGTGCTCTATGAAGCCATGTGCTCTATGAAGCCCTATTTTATGCAAGCCCTATGCTCTGGGAATCCCGGTGGTATACAAGACCATGTCCTTTGTGAACCCCTGACCATTGAAAATACCCTCTCGGTTAGGACTATTTCTTCATGAACCCCTCTTCTCTACGACCCTCCAAGATTGTAAAAAGTGATTTCAGAGTCCCTTGATTGGTTCTTCATGTTGTGTTTCCCTACCTTCTGTTTCTTCGCATAGGCACTCTAATGGCTATTCCTTCATCACATAACCAAGCTAATTTGAACCCATCAATAAATCACTCCATAACCCTATCTCTACATAGAATTTATGGTTCGTTCCCTTCACCAAGGGTTAATGTTCACTAGTTATTTAAGTCCTAGGGGTTAGGATTGAATCATCATCATATGAGGTGGATGATGTTATACTACCAAGAACCCACATCCTCAACACATGATGTTAAACTGTGACCACCACATGAGGTATTGGTTCGGGAGTACCAATAAGGGGATGGTTACCAACCCCCTATCACTCTTCCTCCCTGCTTGAGCTTGGTCGTCTTGCGCACCTCGAACAGCCTCTGTGTAAGCCCCGACCAAACATAATAAGGTTCTCTTTATTAGAGGACCATATCCTCCTCATACATCTAGATATCCTCCTCAACCATCCCTCCTACAGTATGTCCCAGTCTTCTTATCATGGGTTGATAATAGTTCTTAAGTTCTACTACACCACTTGCAGATTCACCTTATGCGACACAATCATCAGGTTTTTTTCACTCTTGTTTCATAGACCAAGAATAAATCATGTAGTATCAGAGTCAAAATTTACCATAACATCCTCTTTGGGACTTTAACCACATATAAACCCCATGCCCCACTACACTGAACTATGTGGGATTTGATACACTCACCGTTACAATAAAGGAACATAGGAAGCCTCCTTGAGATTCAAGCCCATCACCCATTTGTCCTTGAACACTTTACGTCGGGTCACCCTCATCCCACATAATGTTAAACTATATGCCTCTTTCTTCTTTCATGACATTAAATTGTATAAATTCGAAAAATGTGTTTTTTATCCTTGTCTCTTAGACAAGGTATTTATGAAACCTCCCGAAGGTTCAACGCCATGTAGTAGTCAACATCAAGGGCCCTTTATTGGGGATCATAACCATGGTCTTCCCATTAGCGGTGTGACAGTAGTTCTCATGCATCTATCCATGTATAGGCATCACAATCAATCGATAATCCTCCAACCAAGAGTGTCCCTCTTGCGACGGGCTGTTAACCACACATAATTATGAAGCATGTATTTGGGATGTTATCATTTGTGTACAACGAATGTATGTTCCCCATTCCTAAACTATGTGGACTTTGATCTTTTCCCCTTTTCAGACACTGATGTTGTAATCATCCCTAAGGTTCAATCCCATCATCCATTTCCCATCCTGGTCTATCCATTGAGCCATTGTGTTTAAGGAAGATCAAACCCTGGCATGGAGGTTCGATTCCCATCAAGTCCCAATCCATGAATCCATTCTTACAATCCATCTTCTCATATACTCATCGCTCCATTCCATAACTACATTGATATTGATTCCCAACCACGGGGATACATAAAAAACCTTCATGAGGTTCAATCCCAACACCTTCATCTTCATGTCAGTCCCCATATCCATTCATTCTATCCCCTGACACTTCATCCATATCCATCTTTATTTCTTCTGAGCTGCCACATCCAAGTGAAATTATGTCATTCATTCCAAGGCCCTTTATATCACCTAGGATTAGAAACATGTTTAGTAACAAAATGTTATTGGGTTATTGTACTTCATCTTCTCCCTAATTCCATGTCCTACCAAATCTACATACACGGGTTTTGATATCTTTTTTGGTACATAGGAATCCGCTTTGAGGTGAAATATCATCCAATGGTAAACCTTGGGTCCTTTCTGCTGAGACCCAATCATCCTCTGATCCACCCTTTGTGGTTTCTAGATAATCCATCGTGTTGTGTCAACTTCCCATTATGGGACACAGCACCCAGGGCCTCTTATTTTTGGGTGCTCTTATCCATCCACCCTGTACTCCCATTTTGGGATGTACTGTAATTGAGTGAAATATTTCCTTTTTGGGACACACCGCCTTATGTTCACTATTTTGGGGGATCTGATCCATCTCTTTGAGAAACCATCCTGGTGATCCCTCTTATGTATGTACCCATATTATCCAATCACATCAGGTTCCTGATTAGTTTTTCCATGTCTTCTATACATTAAACTTGTGTAATACCTCATTATACACATAGGAAGAATAGGAAAACATGAGAGACATCCCTACAGAATATGATTCCCCTCATTCGACCTGGGATGAATGGGGATTCTGCACCCATGAGAATCCATACCATAACGGAAAAGATTTTAGGTGTACCAGGGTTTCAACATCCAGACACACCAGTGATGCCCAATGTGACTACTCCCCCGATCAAAGGTTTCTATCCTTACCGAACCCGATGGAATTTCCAGATACAAGAAATTTAACCAACTGAAATACACAATGATATGGAACCAAGAAGAGTTTCCTGAACAACATCTTAATAATTATGGGTGACCCGGACTAGGAAATGAATTTTGATGAGAAATTCCTATACGGAGAGTCCACCATCCCATCACCTTGTTTCAATCAATGAAAAAACATCTCCATAGATGTGATGAATGTCTCTGACATTTGGAAAGAAAAAAATATGGTTCAACAACTGAGTCTCACTGATAGACATATCTGTGCCCCAATGAATGATTTGAAAACAAAACTGGTGAATCCATTGTGAAATTATTCTCCTCAACATTGAGATTAATAGTGTTCGAGGAATCAGTAGAAAATAATTTCAAAAAATCCAACTATCTAGTTATTGGTCCCACCATGAAAATAGTGGGCAATGCCTGAATCCATAAGTATTTAGGAAAGTTAATCATTGGGAATCCCGGTCTATGAAATTGTCAGCGTGGATCATTAAATATAGAAATGGGTGATTTAACGGTGCCAGGGAACTGGACATCACTCTCCTACAGTTTGTGATGATAGATGAATTTTTCTTCTTTTCCAGACCCAATATATAGCTACAGGAATATAATCACCTCCCTCCCATAGACATAGGGAGAGGTGTAATTCCAACACATCAATTTTTTGAGGCTTCATACCTTATATGAAAACTTCCATGACCACAGTTACTAGGTGTCCATGCCCCATCTCAACCTCCATATTTATTCAAAGTAGAATGATTAATTTTATTGTCCATCGATACAAAAAGAAGGGGGTTATCCAGATAACGGATACAGACCGTTAGAGCCTAAAGGAATTTCTTCCATGTCAACGCCCCTGCCCCTAGGAGCCATGCCTTGAGGTGATGATCCCCATTCCGACCTTCAACAGCTTTGGGAGCCTTTCCTCAGAGTTCCCTTATAATTAACTCCATTATAAGGATGAAGTAAGGTATTCTCAAGTCCTATTAGTTATGGCTTCAGACAGGGAGCCACCGAGGAGGGCTCCCACCTGGACACGTCAATGTCACGATCCAGTCCCATAGGTCATGGAGTAAGAGGTCGATGCAACTGTGTAGCCAGCTCGGTTGACCTGTCGTCAATATCAGGTGCATGCGAATAAAGACACCCTCTAGGGGCCATCATCTTCTATGTCTTCAAGGACCCAAACCCACACTGTCACACGCTATTGGCCCCAATTTGTTGTTATGGATCAAGGTAACTTTCCTATCATAGATTATAAGTGATTCCATGCCCGGTCCGAAGTGAGGCAGTATCCACCCCACAAGCAGGTTGATTTGACTCCTCTGGTCACTAGTGGAATCTCCAACCGTCTTCGGCCAACCTGCAATGTTGAATTTCTGTATTTAAGTCCCCCTCATACAATCATCAGAAACAGTGGAGGTCCTACCTACTCTCACAACCATCATGGAGGTCCTCCCCATTTCACCAACACCACCCAGAGTGGAGGTTTCCCCCATCTTTTTGACACTCAGCCCGAAGGTCCTCCTAGTTCACTTGATCTCACATATGAAAATTTATCCTTCTAACTAGGTTACTAGTGCTAATATCTTACTTTCTATATCAGTTACCATCATGAAGGTCCTCCCCATGCCATTGGTCTCAGTGGAGGCCCTCTCCACTTCCTCTATTGTCTTGACGTATGACATTCCCATTTTCTTGAATGGAATCTATGGAGTCCCTCCTTCTACCAAAGCTACCAGAGCCAGCAGATGAAAAAATCCCTCTTGCACTACAGCTTATTACAATGGAGGTCCTCCCAACATGATTACCCACTCCAACTATGGCCCTCTCTACTCCAGTACTCTCAATCACAGAGGTCCACCCTATGTTCCATTTGACGTCTAACTAGGTTGCCCTCGGAACCGGAATAATCAAAGCAGAGGTCCTCCCCATGTCAATTATTTACCCTACCCTAAAAGACCATCCCAAGTTTGGAGGGCAGGTTGTCCCTTCCAGATGATGAACCTTAATTTGCCTCATCCCTCAATAAAATTCATCTACATTTCATATTCTAAATAAGAGTCTGATTTGATGATTCAACCTTCTCCCAAATTCTCTATATTAGGAATTGGGGAAATAACTAGGCCTATCAATATTGTCTTCCTAGAAAATGGGATGCACCGGATCCCTGAGGCCCTATGAAGATACATGTAAGAGAACAAATATTGGATCCTATCTAGGTAATGGCCTTTAAATCCTCCTAATCATCAATTTCATCACTCTCTAACCCAAAAATAGATCATGAAGAGTTTTTTTGGGTAAAAATATAAGACAAGAAATAGTGTGACCCACCGTCAATGACCGTAGTCCTTGCATTCAACGAAGAGGTCATTATTCTATCTTATAATGATGTGGTGGTGTAATCAGTGCATTATCCAGGAAGCAGCCAAGTGGAAGTAGTTTTTCATCTCATGCACCGTACTACCCACAGACTATTCTACCACTAAAATAGTCCCCATCAATGGCATTACTGGTCCTTAAACCTCCCCCAGTCGATGAATTTGGAAATCAATGGTCGGATCCATATTCTGTGCCGAGATTTTTCTGGGGAATTCTCATAGGGGACTATTTCCCCAATGAAGTTTTGTCCAATTAGAACTGAAAACTTCAACAATCCAGAGTACCTCACCTAGGATGATCTTATGTGCGTCCACCAGCCCTTTGGGATGTCACATGTTTTTATCCATCATCAAAAGTAAGCATACCCAATAAGATAAAAACACTTCAATGACATCGACCATAAGTGATTCCTAGTTTAGTTAGCCACACTCCTTATTTCTCAGCACCCTACGTTACATGGTTATCGTCATATTCTCCAGATATGAATCCTTTAGATCATTACAGTGCTCCCTATAGTTATTAATGAGGCTCTCCACATATCTAGATCCAGGGCTGGGGCAGTATGCTTCCCTAAATTTCAGTCAATTCCTTCTTCAACCTAGTTCACCTAGTGATAATGAGGATACACCTTCAGAAATAGTTATAGTGAACATTATTGTTTGGGATTTATACCAGCAAGGGGGCACCGAAATATTTCATGTAGAAATGGAATAGTCCTCTTGGCTGGTACAACACCTAGAAGTCCTGGTAGGTGTCCACACTCACCAATAAATAATATTTCATGGCCTTACTAAACCTTTTGAGACATTACCTTTTAGTAGAGACCCCACAATGGGAGAAGGGATTTATGGGACAATAAACCCCATGATAAATCTTTCTCAGTTCATAATATAGAGTATGATCTTGAAAATGTATCATTGTTCCAGCTGGTTACTGAACAGAAAAAGATAATTGATGATCTCCTCACCGAACGTGCATCGTAACAGCATGCAGATTATAGTAATCCTCGACTGGGATAGTATGGGTATGGGTAGTTACAACTTCCTCAAAAAGAGTTTCCTACTTGTGATCATGACAACCCTACTCATTTGGATAGATTAGAGGCCATTTTTATGGAATGCAGTCGCGATATGAATCACCCAATCCTCCTATTATTCACAAGGTCCTTCCTCAAGAACCGGCCCAGGTTCCACTGATCGCTCCACAATTTCCTCCAACGACCCCATAGTTTATTCATCTAGTTCCCTATGTAAGTATTCAGGTCACTCCATGAGCCACTAGACCTTCTTACAACTTCGAAGAGTCTTCCAATGCACTATTGTTCTGGGACCACATTAAGACCTGAACCCTTTCCAATATGATCTGATTGCTACACTACATTCTTTCCTCATGGATCTTGAAAAATGATAAGTGGAAATCCATACTGATGGAAAAACATATCTGGCTAGCATGGATAATTTTCCAACACCCCTCGGTTTAAGAAATCCTACCTTTTCCTCTTTCAATTGGACGGGCGGTCCATTTCAGCACCTAGCCCACTTTATTTCAAGATGTGGACCCATGTTGGGAACTCTTGCACAACAAAAGAGGATAATCACCAGTGTTTCATAGACACATTAGATGGGTCCTCAATTTTCTGGTACATTTAGTTACTAATTTGGTCAATAGTGGGTTTGGAAGATTATCACAGGAAGTTCATCTACCAGTTCCGTTTCACCACCCAGAAGACTAGCATCACTGATCTCTTCATGTGAACACAATATCTAGATAACTTATTCATGGAACCTTTCTCCAGGTGTAAGGCCACACATATTCTTTCTTTATGATTATAACTTGGTAATAGCTTCTAATGATTAGTGTGGGGAATATAAAAAAATATGGGTCCCCAATATCATAACTTAGAACTTCCCAGATGGGTTCCATGATTTCTCTAAAAGAGCTCAAAATTTAGAAGACACCCCACAACAAGCCCGTAAGGAACTTTCTTTGCATCCTATAGCTCCCACTATAAGATCCACCAATTCTTAGATCATTTCTATTGTACAAATAGTGGATTCCGGGCAGCTGGAATTGTTACCGATATAGCCACCTCTATAGACTTTCCAAAGCCAACCACCTTAGTTGCACCCTCCGGCTTAACATTTACCACTTCAAAATCGATAGAATCCCCCCATGTAATTCACCACTGTTTCCTATGAGAGATAATCAGGTCCCACCTCCAAATCAAGCACTAAAAAACCCTCATCAGGACTCATCTCCCAGAGATCGTTTCATAGATCAGTGGAACCAGAACTACTAATTTACTGACACCCATTTCCACAAATACATCTGAAGTTCCTTACACCATGGAATCCTACGGTTTTCATAATGAAAGAGGCCTAAGGAGGAAAATCTCACAGATCACCCCCATTAATGCACACATAACCAGTTCCCTTGGTAGACTCTCATGCATTGATATGTGTTCAAAGACTTGATACAAACCCATAAAGAAAACAAAATGTTCATATTGGGTCCATCCATGACGCAGGTGGAATGTGAGTTTATAAAGGCTGATAGTGGCAATGAGGGTGAATGGAAGCATGTTTCCAACCACGAGTCTCAAAAATATTACAATCGGATAGATCAAAATTTATTTTCCCATGCACATGGTATTATCCAAGAATTTTTAAATTATCCCAAGAATTCAAATGTCATTACGCTACCTTTATATACTACCTCTATATCAACAACTCCTCTTCTTTCCTCTCAAAGGAGTAATCCCTGACGATGCAAGGGAATCAAAATCCATCTACATATGCCAAACACAACTCATAATCTCATGGAGTACCTACCCATAGGGATAGGTATTTCCCCCAAAATCATCCTAATAATGTAGGATTCATCATGTAATGACAAATAGTACACGTCGGACAATACCATCTAACTGTTAAACACTAACATGGTTCTCGATGACAAGAGAGCTAGGAAACCCCCCCCCCCCAATTTCCATAGTCATTGTAAGCATTGATGAATATTTGGGTTTGTGAATCGTTAGAATGCATTGGCCAATGCTTCTACCCAAGTAGTGCATGCCACTGAGACCATAAAATAGATCCCACATAGAGCTGAGCCCACTCAGTCTTCTAATCTTGTTTCATAAAATTCACCTCCAATATAGTTTGTAATTCATGATCATGTAGAGCCACCATTATCGTATTGTGATCTGAAGTGTTTCATTAAGTATGGAACTTAGTCATTTGGCTGACGTTTGTTAGTCACTCAACTCGGTTCGACTAGTGACCAGCGGGGAATTCCCAGCACCAGAGAGAATCTGTCGGTTCCACAAGTTGTTCCAATTAAGCCTCTTGTTGCTAAGAGACCACCAATCAGTTATGCCTAGTGCAGAAATATGATTTCCTAAATCATCTTTATAGATTTCATTCTCATCATTCATTCCTCAAGTCCATCCTCCTATTAGAATATATCTGTTTATCCCTCTCGGAATATTTAAGAAGCCCCCTAGACATTAAAATTGATGTCAGAGCCGTAGAATCCTTTCATGTTGAGGTTGTCAAACTAGAAGAGTGGCAGGCCATCATTTCATTCTCCAGAGAAGATTATGTACTTCTATACATGGGAATATTCCCCCACAGTACATCACATGCTAGTCAATGGCATGGAGGTACACCATGGTATTTTCGATAGAGGCTCTTGGATAAATCTTATCCAATCTCGGACACTCCGCAAGATGGGGATATCTCAAACCGATTTGAGTACCTTTGACCAGAAAATTCAAGATTATGAAAGGATGGGGTAGACACCGATTTGATGGATATTGTTAATGACCTAGTTCAGTGGCCTACTTTCCATCACTGAGGTCATGGTTGTCTCAAAAGACAATTCTTACAAAGCATTAATGGGTAGATCATGGCTCCACATGCATAAAAATGTCACTTACTCGTGCCATCAATTCCATAAGTACTCCATTAATATTCAAGTAGACATACTCCAAGGTGATATGTCTCCCTTTTCCTCTTATGAAGCCCTCTACCAAGACATTACTACTGCAAGAGAAAGGAAATGTAGGTTCGGGCTAATGAGGTTAAACACAATACCGTTATGACTGTCCCATGGACTGTCTTGAATGATTCCTATATCCCACCAATTCCCCAATTGGATTCCACGACCATGGACTTGGGGAATGTTTTTGTAATTCCCAAGGACAAGGGGGAAGCACATTACCATGTATATGAAATGCAGGATAAAGACCTCATATTCCAACAAAAATCATACCTGAGTGATACCAGAACCCCTTACCCCAATAAGATACTAGGATATTCACACCATGGCACCATAAATAAGTCATTATTGTTTGTTTCTTTGGGCTGGGATAAATTGACTAAAGTAAATATACCACAAAATCATTAATATTATCAAATGTGGCCCCTTGGGACAAAAGCCTAATTGAATTAGATTGATAAATTTCATCAACATTGTTTCTGTAGTGTGGGAGTTCAGTGATGGGTTTTTCAATGCCTCTTAGGATAGAACTAGTGTTCTGATAGGATCAGCTAACATGGAATAATTTCCTCCTTACGAGGATGCTCTAACTATTGATGATGAGGACGATTTGGAATATTACTCTCCTATATTTATGGAAGGTGCCTCCACCACCATTGATTAGATGGTACAGGTGAATATCAGTACCGGGATATATCAGAAACTTACACTAATCAGTTCATCCATGTATGTATATGAATAACAATAGAATCTGTATTTCCTAAAGTAGCATCATGATTTATATTCATGGAAATATTATGATATTCTAGGGACATATCTTTCAGTATTCTTCAACTATCTCGGTCTCCCAATAAATCATTGCAGGTTCAAACAAACACCTAAATAGATGCACTTTTCTCACAGTACTATAGTAAAGGTTGAGGATGATAAACTCGTTAAAGACAACTGTTCAATGAGGTACAATACCCCATCTAGTTTTCAAACATTGTGATCATTAGGAATAATAACAGAAAAATCAATATCTGGATCGACATCCTAGATCTCAATCATCATTTTCTAAATGATTATTTTCTCATCCTTTTGACAAAGCTACTAATCGACCCTACCGTATGATTATAGGCACTCTCATTTATGGATGGGTATTTCTGCTATAATAAAATTTGAATGGCCCCTGAGGGTAAAGATTCTACCACCTTCATGTAACCATAAGGTACATTACGCTTCTAGGTAATTCCTTTTGGTCTAATGAACATAGGTTCCACCTATCTGTGTTTCCTGCACTTCATATTCATGTTGATCCCTAGGACATTTATGGAACGCAACGTGGATGGTCTTGTGGTTAAATCTATCATATATCAGGACCATCAATGGAATCTTGATAACGTTTTTTCCTTCCTCCAATCCCACCATTATGAGATTTACCTCTTTAAGTTTACCTTTTATGATATGTTAGGAATGTTTCTTTAATTCTTTTTCACATATAGAGGTATAGAGATTGATCCAGAAATGATAAAGTCCATCAGTATGTTGCCGCCTCCATTTAATATTTTAATGATCTGATGCTTTCATGTCCACATAGCCTCTATATGTAGATTCATCATAAATATGGTAGGGAAGTGTAAAATATTTTCCTGGAACATGAAGAAAAGTGCTCATTATCTGTGGGATGTGGGGTGCTAGATTACTTTTGAGAAAATCAAGCTGTATCTTCTAAAACCTCCAATTATGAAGCCACCTATCTCCAGAAAGCCGCTGATGATTTTTGTAACTTCCCATGAATGATCTCTCATCACCCTCCTCACCCATAAGAACAGTGAAGGGACAAATAATTGTTTATATTATCACAGATGCATTCTCCTCAATAAAGGTACATGATATTCCTATATCGAGAGGACATGTCACACACTAGTATTTTTAAAGTAGAAATTTCAAAATAGCATACCACACCATGAGATAAATCTTGTTCCCAAAGTGGATCCACTGAAGTACAACGTAAGATGCCTCATGTTTTCAGGTAATCTAGATCAGTGGGAATTAATCCTTCGATAGATTGATATCATGTTCATTTCCCAGAATTCTATCATGGGTTAGGCACTATAAGACATTCTTATTTCCCATCCACCCCTCGTACTGTACTTTATGGACAATTATTTTCTAAATGAGGAAATTCAATCAGAGTATCAAGTCTTTCTGTGTTGGAATCTGAAATTTTATATCCCTTCACATAGTCTGATTGTTTGGAGACTCAATGATCCAAGACTCAAAAACGTAGTCCAAGGTATCGTCTTCATCATAGATGCAAAAGATTTCATCTCTAGTTAAATCTTATTGTTTGAAATTGTCACCAAAATTGAGGCGAAGAATCATGCCCTCATCACATGTATTGAACTAACCCTTCAGATTGATGTTCCCGACCTTCATGTGAGTGGGAACTCAAAACTAGTCAACAAGCAGATCAACACTGACTACGTAGTCAAGAATCCAGAGCTCCTACCCTAGTAAGTGCATACTCAGCAGTTGATTTAACAGTTCCCTTAATAGAAGGAAGTTAATCATGTCCCTCCACCATAGAACAATTGAGTTGATTCCTTTTCCATCATTGTTGCATCTCTTGCTGAGCCTGTCCTAGATGATTTTATTATCAATGTGGGGAATTGAAGGTTCGTTGCTCACATCGCCGTAGATAATGAGGATAACCATCAGGTAATGCACCTTATTGCATATTCCTTCTCATTGGGACCTCTAGGTTCTACATATATAGTATTGGATGGGACCCCTAGTTGGATGAATCCCATAATTATGTACATCTAATGCGATAATATCCCAACATATCTAGCTTAATTTGAGCGATTCCATCAGTGTGCAGTGCAATTCTCCCTCCAGGGTGCTCCTGGTCTTGAAAAGAAACTATAAATACATTGGTTTGATGGGATTTTTAATTGATTAATTGAATTATAAGATATTCCCTAGGTTATGAAAAAAGTTCACGCATTTTCCTACAATGGTCATCATGCAGGGTCGAAGCATTCCCTCTAGAACCAATGTTTGGGCTACTACTGGCCCACCATGATCCATGGTTGCAACGAGTTCGTCAAAAGGTGTGATTATTGTTAGATACATGCTAATTTTATATAATGGATGCCAGAGCACCTTCATATTACCATGTACTCAAGGACCTTGGTATTCTAGGGTCTTATTTTTGTGGGGCCATATCCACCACTGAGAGCTCATTAGAGCGGGTTTATCCTGACCACTACAGATTACTTTTCCAAGTGGATAGAATAAAGTCTAATCATGGTTGTCAAGGCTTATTCTCCCGTTGAAATGTTGATATCTAATATCATCATTTTAAATGGATTCTCGCATGACATCCTCATCAATAATGGAACCAAAACTCCAGAAGATGAATTAAATAAAGTGTAATCCACGTAAAATATATGTTCTAATCATAACTTTTGCAATCATGCGCAAGAAAATGGGAAGATTGAGGCATTAAACAAATCCATCTTTAACATTCTACATAAAATGGTTGGTCAGATCAAAAAAACATGGTCATATAAGCTCCAAAATTATATTTAGTATTATCGGACAATGACTCATATTTCTATGCAAGTGACTCCATATTCCCTGGTGTACGGAACAGAGGTCGTCCTGCCCATCGATATTTAGTTACACATGTTAGGCACAACTTCTACAACTGATAGACGTCAGAAAGAGTAGCGGATGTCTGTAGGGCTGAACATGAAGACCTTTACAAAAATTGGATCAGATCCTTTCACAATTTAGAGAGGCATCAGAACAATATATCAATGGCCTTCAACAAGAAATTTAATCTTCATTCATTTCTTCAAGGTTACATGGTATGAGCGTTAATAACTACAATGATACCTGGTAGAAAGATTCCAATGATGGAGACTATGTGTCAGGTTCGTTACATTATTAAAAAAAATTACCCCAATGTCGCATACATCCTATTCACTGTCAATGTTGATCTTATTACTAATCCCAACAATTCCAAATTATGAAAGAAGTATTTCTCTTATGATTACCTACTTCTTTCATAACACTTAATGTTAAATTGCGTGATCCTTTTAGACGGATGGATGTAAAACAAACCATAACTCATCCTGCATGTTGTTAAATTGAAATATGGTTCGAGTTCTGTGAACTTAAACAAAGACCACACCCATCTAACATGACGTTAAAATGTAATTGGAAAATACCCAATGTTATAATCTCTATGACCTTAAACTAATTTCTCTATTGTCCTAACTACATGACGTTAAACTAGATGGTATTTCAAGAACTACATGTGGATTGATTTCCATCATTATGTGATATGTAGGGAAACCTAGGAATTTTATATTCGATCCCAACCAATGTTTTTTGGAAACATTATTTTTCTCTTGTAACCTTTCCATATGTTATCTCAGTGGGATATGGTGTGGTGTGGACTAATGTCCTCATTCACATTGAGTTTTCAATAACCACACCACTTACCTCTCTCGAGAACTCTCCATTCTCAGGACCCTCATAGAAGACATTAAACATGGTATATCTTGGCCTCAGCTC
>CAUJRU010003064.1:0-57667 GCA_963277665.1 Viscum album
TTTCACCATCTTTTACCCACCTCCTAAGAGAGTTTGAAAATTTACATAAAACATAATTTTACCGCTTATGTGAGTGGAATTTTGAAAATATGAGTGACACAGTTAATATCAAGGAGTAAAATTTGGTTCAATAAGACAAAAACAATTTTTAGTGAATAGTAACTTTTTTACTTTTATTTACCATGGTTAAAAGTTAATAGGGTAATTAAGGGTAAAAATGATATTATTATTACCATAAAACAAGTCCTAATTCTATTGGATGAGTGTATTTAGACCAAAAAACATTAGGGATAATATATTACCCTTTAGGTCAACTTTTATTAGACTAAGACATTTATTATTATTTTATTTAAAGACGAATTAAAATAGTTAAAATCAATGTTTAATAACTAAAACATTTTTAATATAAGGTTATACATAATATAATTTTGACTATAGATATTAATTATAATGATAAAAATATTTCCTATATAATGGTATTTTATTTATAATTTTTATACATTAAATAATTTAATTTATTTATGACACAATGATGATGATGTAATTACCTTATTAATGAAATATTAACATAATTGATGTTATAAATACCCAAATAAAAGTAATTTCGGACTTTTTATGAATTACACTAATTTTATAGGTTAATATGACATGTTTTTATTTATTTAATTAACTTTTTTTGAACTAATCATGATGTTATTATTTTCAAAAAAAATCAAGTACTAAATAGTGTCAAAATTGACATAAAATAGTTTTTAAAATAAATATTATATTATTAATTATTATTATATTCCTAAAAATATAAGGTTTGAAAAAATGACTTATATAAGGTTATATATATTAATAATGAACCAATTGGGGTTTTTTTGACTTGTTATAGTAAGTTTATTAACCATAGAGTTAAAGAAAACAAAAATACATTGTAAAAGTTAAATTATTTAACTTAGAGTTAAATATAAATGATAAGGTTAAAATAGTAACCTAAACTTGTCTAAAACCTATCGGTTGAGAGTATTGCGACCAATAACCACCTTATCTTCGAAATAAATCAATTTGGATCTATTCAAAATGGAATATGACTTTATTATAAAATATTATTTTAAGTTTTCCAAAGGTGCCCCTCTCCTCTCTTATAAAAAGGGCACCCCCTCCCTCTTCTCTTCACACCCATTGGAGATTTTAAGCTCAGAAGAACCCTGCCCATTTCCCTTATTATATTCCCGAGAAACATTATAAAAGTTCTGGTCTCCTCAAAATACCATCCCTAGTGCCATAAGAGGAGGTTAAGAAGAGGCACGTCAAAGAAGAGGTAATATCCTTTACCGATTCTTTCCAGTTTGTTTCTTCTTCTACTTCTTATTATTTACTTGTTGCATCATGAATTAATAACATCAGTATCATTAATATACTTATATGTTATTATAAATATGAAACAATCCCTTTTCACCTTCTATCCATCCTACGGAAAATGAAATCACCGCGTGTGCGTACGTACGGAATACCGTCTCCACGCCGTGGTGTAATCTGTTTTCCACCACCACCTTACATGGATGGGTATAGTGGTGTAAATAAATAACTATATATTGTTATTTTAAAGTGATATTGATTATGAAATATTATACATACACTTAAATACAATTCCATGATCATGGAAATGATATCATCGCTCGTGCGTACGTACGAACTACCGTCTCCACGAACGCGATGAGATTCATTTTCCATGATTAATCATTCAAGAATGATTATAAAGTATATATAATGAATAATAATGAAATATATGACATAATGAAGCTACTGGATTTATGTATACATATATATATGTCATCTACTTACTTCCATTCAAGTCAATAAGGAAAAGAAAACAGCATTCATGCGTACGTACGACCTACCGTCTCCATGAACGGTGTATTTTATTTCATTTATCTATCTGCTATATATATATATACTGAATATATATGATATATTAATCATTATTTACATTTTGGATGTAATTAAATCATGATATAAGTAATAATAATATCAAGAACTAAAATTCCAAACACGTACGATAAATAAAATGTTTTACCCAAAACGCTACTTTAACATGAAATTTACAAAAAGAATGGGTAATATAAAGTCATAAATGAACCATATATGATATAATAAAAATGAATATGATTTTTTAATAAGTAATTGACATTATTTATATCATTATACAGGAGGTTCAGATACGTACGATGCATATCATACCTACGTTAAGGGATAACTTTTCCAATCTCATTTTTATCTAAGATTGTTTACTCATAACTATTTACTGGGGTTATATTTATTATCCATGTGCCTGTTTTCTAAAAATTATTTCATGTATTTTTAAAGTCTTTTTTACCAATTTTTTACTTTTACAACATGGTATGTAAGGAATCTTTCTTTTGTTTACTATACAAGGTATTTTTTGACTTTTCCGACAAAAGTACGAGAAGAATGTTTTTTTACTTATACGACATGAATGGATTTTTATTGTTTCATAACACCTTATTTCCATGAATCTACCTATACAAGATTTAATTATTATTTTAATCAAAATTCATTTCATTTAAAATTTCGTGGAATTTTGTGAAAATAAAATGATTTTGAAGAAGAAAGTATATTTTCCTCATGAATTAATTTCAAATGTTTTATCAAAACCATTTTCCATCTATGATGAAATTATTTCATATGTGTATGTTTCATGTATAATGTCTCTATGATTTATATGGTTTCACTTTTCTTATGATGAAATGATATCCATTTGTTTTATATGGATTATTTTATGATGGGATGATGTTTATGAAACCCATTTTGTTTATTCTTTGGGTTCTGATGAATGATTTATGTTTATGTTATGGAACAAGTAAGAATGATTTAATTATGAGATGGGTGGGACCTATATCTCCCTCCAATTAATTGGGTAAATATTTATATCTCATGATATAGACATGGATGGAATGGTATGTTAATCTGGTTCAGTGTTACAGGACTCGAACGAGGAGTGAACTCGATTCAGAAATGGACTTTGTCCACTAAGATGGTCTTGGTAGCAATTCCTTGGCTACTATGGAAATCATATCATGAGATTAATCTTTGAAACAATTACATGTTTTATTCCCATGATATTTTATAATGACTGATTTATCTATGATTTATGTACTGTTATGTTTTATGTCATTGCTCAAGATTTTGATGTTTAAACATCATGTTCATGTTTTTAAGTTCAAATGTATATGGTTTGTTTCATTCTCTTCATGCTTACCCTTACTGAGAATTTGAGCTCACCCTTTATATGTTTTCTTTTTCCTAGGATATAAAGAAAAGTTTTAGGTAATAAAACCAAAGGGGAAGATCTTTATGGGAGATGTTGAAGATATTTCACAATGATTAGAAAATTTTGTTCCGAGTTTCCAAAGACACTAAACTATTACGATCCTTGATTGTTGGTTTTTTTATTAAGTATTCTGCAAAAGTAATGTAATGTATATATACATCAAGATTTGGGTCTCTAAAGTTGGTATCATAGGAATGGTTTTGTTAACCTTTGGAAACTAGGATGTGAAAACTTTAGTGAGATCCTTAGAGATATTTCTAAGGTATGTCTAGGAATGTACCTAAGGTTAAGTATAAGTACAGGTTATAGTATTAGAATTATGGTAAAAATATTAGAATTGACCCTAATATGTTAGATATTGAAGGTACTACCTCTTTATTATGTTGTTTTCCCTAGCATGATTTTTTCCTCTCACACTATTCTTTTTGGGTTTTAGACAATGGATGGAACCCGAAGAAACCTTGTTGATCAATGTAATGGACAATGCAATGATTGTACTCATGAACAAACAAATGTGGTGGGATATAGAGTGAAAAATATTATTTCTATACTTACACAAGCTATGAATCATTCTGGATTTTCGAATGATCATAGAAGGGAAAAAATATTCTATTGAGTCCTTCATGAGGCAACATCCACCTTCTTTCAATGGGTCTTCTGATCCACTTGTTGCTGAACAATGGATCAGTACCATTGAAAAGATATTTTCCATACTTTTCTATTTGGAACATGATAAAGTCATTCTAGATGTTTACCATTTAGAAGGTGAAGCAGACCAGCGGTAGACTCTAATTAAGAATACAAGGCCCCAAGATGAAATTTAATCCATGGAATGGGACGAGTTCAAGAACTTGTTTTTCAGTAAGTACTTCCCTCGTATTCTTAGAAGAAAGATAGAAAAGGAGGTCCTTGAGATTAAGTAGAAGGATGATGAATCTGTTGGTATATATGAATCTAATTTTACAAGGCTTGAAAGGTATGCATCTAGCTTTATCATCCAACCTCAAAGTAAAGTTGATCGATTGTTCACTGGCTTAAAACAAAGTCTTTGAAGGGAATTAGCTATAAGAGACTTTAGTAGCTATGAAGAAATTGTGCATTGTGCTATCAAGGTAGAAATTGAAGTTGGTGTTATATATTCATCTCATGGTTTTGATAGGAAACGAAAGATGGAGTTCAAGGAGAAATCTTAAAATAATGGTGAAAAGAAGATAAAGGTTTCTTTATGCTCAATGTGTGGAAAGAATCATGGTGGAGATTGTCTTAAAGGGAATAGAAAATGTTTTAAGTGTGGAAAATAAGTTCATTGAGTAGTTGAGTGTAGAAGTAATGGAAAAAGGGTTGCCAATGATGTGAATAAAGAAAAGACTGCATAGAACGAACCACCAACACTTCAATGCTTCAAGTTCAAGGAAATGGGGAATTATGCTAATCAATTCCCTAATCCATTGGTTAATAATGATCAATGTGAGAAACCTCTTAAGGCAAAGGATAAAGGGAAGTCACATGCGATCACTATTAACAATGTTGAGTATGAAAACGATGTGGTGGAATGATTATGTGTTTATGTAAAGGGATTCCAAAATAATGTTGTGGAATCTCATTTATAGTATTGTGGAACATTGGAATATCTATATAATGGTTTATTGTGGTTTTCAATAATTATATGGTTCCAATAACCTTGAAAAGTGATTCAAATATTTTGGAAAGCAGATGATATGTGCATAATGAAGGGATAAAGGGAAAATTAAATGTTTGATAGTATTTATGAGCTCATGACTGATATAAGGACAAAGTTATATCATGGTTTGAGTATATAGAATTTTGGGATTTTGGTATGTGGAAAGTGTTTAATTTTGATAGCATTAATGTTTTCACTAAGGATCAATGGGTACTCATTTTTTAAAATAATACATGATTAAGGTATTTACATGTTTGTAATTTGACCAACAAGATATATCGTATGATGTATGGGGGATAAATGATTGTATTCACATGCTCGGTAGGTGACATTTCTAGTAATTGTTTTCTTTACACTATGAGCTTGGATAGAAGTATTTTGGATAAGCCTAAAGATTGGAATAAATTAAGTTACACATAAGATAGTATTATTTAAGGCTAGAACTTTTTTCCATTTTATTGCAGGAATGTTATTATATTGTAGTTTTAGAAAAAGGGAAACCTACAGGACGGGCAACAACCCGTCGCATCGGACAAGGCTGTGGGAATCGAACCCACAACCGAAGTGAGATAGGACTTTATTTCCTACCACTGGCCTACAGGAATCCCCTAGTTAGTAGAAACTAGTTTTATTAAGCAGTCCAATAGATGAAGTATAAGTCAAGTTTTGGAATCATATACGATTAACCTAACCATAGATGGACTTATGTATATTTGATAACTTTTTCTAACCTTTTGTTTGAGACATATGGAATTACCCATCATTCTATCACATGATCTGCTAACACTTCCCAAATGAAAAATTCAACTTCATTTCTTTAAGAGATGAAGTTTAATTGTTCAATGCACGAACAACGGTGAGATTATACCGAAATAAAGTAATTATTTATTCTATTTCAAATTGTTCAACTTTAAGAAAATGATCTTGAAAACCAAAAATGTAGTCCTAGTGCCCTTATATCTGATGAATCATATGGTACCTTAGATCACCACAAATTTATGGCTTTGTGATTTTTGGATTTTTCATAGCCATGTTCTCTACCACTCTCCATCAGAACATGATGGTTAAATTTTTCTTCCATATCCATATTTTCACCTTTGTTCTCCTATGTGGAAACCCAGTGATTAGTTAATTTGGGTAACCGTTACATTTCATAATCTAGTTTATAATGTTCAGTTTTGGTATTCCTTTTTACAATGTGGGTTTATATGAAATAAACTTTCAAGTAGTAAACCATTTATAACTTGAACGAATTTCAAAGGAGAAATTCATTTTAAGGGGGGTAGAATGTGACAACCCGAGATTTTATGAGAATTGTTATTTTTAATTTCATTGATTTCTTGTGTTGTACGCTACACCAAAATAAGATTGCACTATATGCAACACCTTATTAGATTGCAGTATATGCAACACTATTCTTGGCTCTTGTTACACACAATTTCAAGTTCGTTTTGTGGAAATTATTTTACGCAACATTAAGTATAGATTTTGTTTAATGTATAAATGAAATATGTTTTTGATTATGTTATACACAACACCAAACAGAGCTTTCACTACATGAATCCCTGACTTGGCTTGCATTAGACGCAATCAAGACCTTCCTCGATAGCGTGTGTAGTATGCAATAATGAGTTTAACTAAACGATATATTATTATAATATTATTATGAACTAGCTGTTATGAATAGTAATAAATACTTTTTGAAATTTTATAAATTTTATTTTTCAAAATGGACTTCATTTTTGGATTCGTAATATCGAAATTAGCCGAGGGTGAATTTTTGTTATTTTTATGAAAACTTTCAATTTTTGATGAATATTGAAAACTATGGGTTACTATTTAAAACCTGACTTTTTATATAAATAAATATTTATTTTATTTAAATTTATTTTTGGTCAAAATTGATACATACTACCTATATAAGTTCAATTTAATTCATTGGAGTAATTTTATAATAATTTTAGACATATAAAAATTTTATTGAACTTTTCACCGTCTTTTACCCACCTCCTAAGAGTCTTTGGAAATTTACATAAAACATAATTTTACTGCTTATGTGAGTGGAATTTCAAAAATCCGAGAGACACAGTTAATATCAAGGAGTGAAATGTGGTTCAATAAGATAAAAATAATTTTTAGTGAATAGTAACTTTCTTACTTTTATTTACCACGGTTAAAAGTAAATAGGGTAATTAAGGGTAAAAATGATATTATAATTACCCTAAAACAAGTCCTAATTCTATTGGATAAGTTTAGTTAGACCAAAAACAACCTTTGGGGAAAACTATTACCCTTTAGGTCCACTTGGAGTAGATTAGGACATTTATTATTATTTTATTCAAAGAAGAATTAAAATAGTTAAAATAAAAGTTTAATAACTAAAACATTTTTAATATAGGGTTATACATAATATAATTTGAACAATAAATATTAATTATAAATCTAAATAGATTTCATATATAATGTTATTTTATTTATAATTTTTAGACATTAAATAATTTAATTTATTTAGGATACAATGATGATGCAGTAATTACCTTATTAATGAAATATTAACATAATTGATGTTATAAATACCCAAATAAATGTAATTTTATACTTTTTATGAATTCCACTAATTTTATAGGTTAATATGACATGTTATTATTGATTTAATTAATTGTTTTAAAACTAATCATGTTGTTATGATTTTCAAAAAATAAAGTACCAAATAGTGTCAAAATTGACATAAAATAGTTTTTAAAACAAATATTATATTATTAATTGTTATTCTATTACTAAAAATCTAAAGTTCAGACAAATGACTTATATAAGATTATATATATTAATAATGAACCACTTGGGGTTCGTTTGTCTTGTTACAATAAGTTTATTAACCATATAGTGAAAAAAAAACAAAATGACACGGTAAAAGTTAAATTATTTATCTTAGAGTTAAAGCTAAATGATATGGTTAAACTAGTAACCTAAACTTGTCTAAAACTGATTAGTTGAGATTATTTCGAAAAATACCCACCTTATCTTAGAAATAAATCAATTTGGATCAATTAAAAATCGAATATGACTTTATTATAAAATAATATTTTAAGTTTTCCAAAGGTCCCCTCTCCTCCCTTATAAAACAAGCACCCCTTCCCTCTTATCTTCACATCCTTTTGAGCCTTGAATCTCGGACAAACACTGACCATTTCCCTTCTAATATTCCCTAAAAACATTATAGGTGTTATGGTCTCCTCAAAAGACCAACCCTAGTGCCTTATGTGGTCGTTAAGAAGAGGCGCGCCAAAGAAGAGGTAATATCCTTTACCGATTCTTTCCAATTTGTTTCTTCTTTTACTTATTCTTCTTTACTTGTTTCATCATAAATTAATAACATAAGTATCATTCATATACTGATATGTTATTATAAATATTAAACAACCCCTTTTCACCTTCTATCCATCCTACGGAAAATGAAATAACCACGCGTGCGTACGTACGGAATACCATCTCCACGCCGTGGTGTAATCTGTTTTCCACCACCACCTTACATGGATGGGTATAATGGTGTAAATAAATAACTATATATGGTTATATTAAAGTTATATTGATTCTGAAATATTATACATACACTTCAATACAATTACACAATCATGTGAATGATATAATCGCTCGTGCGTACGTACGGATTACCGTCTCCACGAACGCGATGAGATTCACTTTCCATGATTAACCATTCAAGAATGATTATAAAGTATATATAATGAATAATAATGCAATATATGACATAATGAAGCTAATTTATTTATGTATACATATATATATGTCCTCTACTTACTTCCATTCAAGTCAATAAGGAAAATAAAACTACGTTCATGCGTATGTACGACCTACCGTCTCCATGAACGATGTATTTTATTTCATTTATATATCTGTTATATATATATACTGAATATATATGATATATAAATAATGATTTACATTCTGGAAGTAATTAAATCATGATATAAGTAATAATAATATCAAGAACATCAAGTCCAAACACGTACGATAAATAAAATATTTTACCCAAAATGTAGCTTTAACAAGAAATTTACAAAAGAATGGGTAATATAAAGTCATAAATGAACCATATATGATATAATAAAAATGAATATGATTCTGTAATAAGTCAATGACATTATTTAAATCATTATATAGGAGGTTCGGATACGTACGAAGCATATTAGACCTAAGGTAAGGGATAACTTTTCCAATCTTGTTTTTATCCGAGATTGTTTATTCATAAGTATTTACTAGGGTTATATTTATTAACCATGTACCTGTTTTCTAAAAATGGTTTCATGTATGTTTAAATTATTTTTACCAACTTTTTACTTTTACAACATGGTATGTAAGGAATCTTTCTTTTGTTTACTATACGAGGTATTTTTTAACTTTTTCGACAAAAGTACGAGAAGAATGTTTTTTTACTTATACGGAATGAATGGATTTTTACGGTTTCATAAGGCCTTATTTTCATGAAGCTTCCTATACAATATTTCATGATTATTTTAATCAGAATGAATTTCATTTAAAATTTCATGGCATTTGGTGAAAATAAAATGATTTTGAAGAAGAAAGGATATTTTCCTCAAGAATTCATTTCAAGTGTTTTATCAAAACCATTTTCCATCTAAGATGAAATTATTTCATATGTGTATGTTTCAAGTATAATGTCCCTATGATTTAGATGGTTTCACTTTTCTTATGATGAAATGATATCTATTTGTTTTATATAGATTATGTTATGATGGGATGATGTTTATGAAACCCATTTTTTTATTCTTTGTGTTATGATGAATGATTTATGTTTATATTGTGGCACAAGTAAGAATGATTTAATTATGAGATGGGTGTGAACTATATCCCCCTCAAATTAATTGGGTAAAGATTTATATCTCATGATATAGACATGGCTGGAATGGTAAGTTAATCTGGTTTAGTGTTATAGGATTGGAACGAGGAGTGAACCCCATTCAGAAAGGGACTTTGTCCTCTAAGATGGTCTTGGCAGCAATGCCTTGGCTGCTATGGAAATCATATCATGAGATTAATGGTGTCCACAATTGCATATTTTATTCCCATGCTATTTTATCATGACTTATGTATCTATGCCTTATGTACTGTTATGTATTTTGTCATTGCTCAAGATTTTGATGTTTAAACATTATGTTCATGTTTTTAAGTTCAAATGTATATGGTTTGTTTTATTCTATTCATGGTTACCCTTACAGAGCATTTGAGCTCACCCTTTATATGTTTTATTTTCCCCAGGATATAAAGAAATGTTTTAGGTAAGAAAACCAAAGGGGAAGATCTTTATGGGAGATGTTGAAGATCTTTCACAACTATTAGAAGATTTTGTTCTGAGTTTCCAAAGACACTAAACTATTACGATCCTTGAGTGTTGGTTTTTTATTAAGTATTCCACAAAAGTAATGTAATGTATATTTACATAAATATTTGGGTCTCTACATACATATATTCTCACATATTGAATTGAAATTTGAAATTAAAATTTTACATGGCTACTCTGATAACAATTCAAGGAACTGGGTATTCCATAGAAGCAAGAAAATTGGTATTTATAAATTTTTTTGAATTTTATTTGTTAAAAAACACTATATTAAAAATGATAGCACTTGAATAATCATAATTATTTTGTACAAGAAATTTTATGAATGATAGACATAAAAAAATTGAAACCTCATTCGTTAATGAAACACCATTATGATATGGTCATCATTGTTTGTTGTAACTTGAAGGATCAAAGCTAGGATCCACTTAGATCATCCACACATAATTTTAATGCTTCTAGTTTATAATTATATGATATTTCTATTATAGTATGAATGAATTGATATCCTTACGATGGACCTTCGATCACATAAAGTACAAAACTCAATTCAAGATGGAATGATTAATTTGATCATGTTCTTATCTTTGTTTCTCTCTGTAAAACTATATAGAATGGAGTGGGAGGATATAAATTAAAAAAATTCAACCAGTTACTATTATTTTCCCTATAATTATATGAAATATCTATATTTAGGTTTCTAAATATTTCCTCTATTCCCTCAGAGAAGCTTAAGCCACTTTTTTTTACCCCTAATGACATATATGAATTGTTTAACACATAATAAATGTCATGAAAATATCATCAATCACATGAAACACATTAATATATATTGTTTTCAAACATAATACATTAAATATAGTAGTCCCACCCAAATATGTTTAATAATCCTTGAATATATAATATTAATTAAAATAAATATCTTTATCTTACTCAGTTTTTATACATAAATATCTTGTGAATACCCTTTGAAATTAATTTAATTCAAATTATTATAAACATAAATAAAATATATTTTATATAATTTAGTTAATCAGTTATGGTATTTACACTCGGATATTCACCAATGCATGCATGTGGGTCCAAAATTATTGTAAACTCTAATTCATTGAAATTGGTGTAAGATTTAGATAAAATTTGTGTTTAACCCTCATGGATCATATCTCAAAATTAATGAGTCACAATCAGAGACCAATAGTGGTTTCTAGAAACACTTCATGGATCCAAAAGATATAAGGATATGATGGATATATTAAAAACTCCTATAAACACTTTTCGTGTAATATATTATCTTTATCCCATGATATATTATAAAACAAGATGCATATGTTTTATCATCATGACTTAATGCACATTTTTTCATTATTTTAATATATTTGATGACCTTTTGTTCATCTATCAAGGCTATGAATTTAGTCTAAGAAGTACCATCCCATTCAAATGGAAAAATATATATTCTTCTATAATTAAATGTGAAAAATTTAGTCTAGATCATTTAGTCAATGTTATACCATAAATGTTACAATTGATATAATATTCCTCAACATAAAGATAAACTATCATGGTTTTTGCAGTGCATCAATGTACGTTATCAAATTATATTCATTGATAATGATCATAAGTTGAGATATAGATATGAAATCTCATATATTAGAGTGTCAAATGAGACCCAAAAAAATATGGTGTTTCTATTGGCAGTTCAGTCCTCAAGATCTTAATACTAAGGATTAAAAAGTGTGAAATTCATGAGAAGAAAAATAAATGAATATGATACCACAATAATTAATAGTTAAACAACATCTGCATCTCATATTATGACGTATCTTAACTATAATATATATTTAATATTATTATCATAGTATCTACAAGTCATCATTATAGTTGGAAACTACTATAACCCATTATTATGATAAATTATCCATGGAATTATCTTATAAATAGTTTATGTAGAAGTAATATCACTATTATGGCAATAATAAATCATGCAATACTCTATGTATATATGACATGGAAATTGAAAATTAATACTCATTTTTGATCTAGGCTATCTATACTCACAACTCAGATTTCCTATGTTTCATATTAATTTATTACTGTGTTAATATAGTAAAATTAATTTGGTTAATTGTTCCTTTTTTTAAAAAGAGTAAAAATGTGAGTGCTAAGAGACTGATAAAGATATCTCTAATGATCTGAGCTATACTTCTAATTCCAGTTCATGTAAATGTAGGTATTTGGACCAAGGTCATTTTTATTCTATCTTGAAAACTTATTTTTTATTATGTTATTCTATGGATTTATGTATCAAGCTAGTTTTCCTTTTGATTATTGATTTAAACCTAATATTATGTTCTTGGTAAAAATAATTCAGTTAATTAAAGACCTTCTACATGTTTTAATTTGATTCTATTTTACATTACCATATTTATTAATGACTATAAATAGTTTGAATTGATTTTATTTTATATATTTTTGGAGTATATATATGGGTTCTTGTGATATATTTGAATAGAATATTCCATCTTGAGATGAACTACACCTTATATAGTAATTTCACTGTCTTTATTTCCCATTTCCAATATTTATTTTTGTTATGATCTATTTCTTACATAAATTTTCTATGTTTATCCTAACACAAATGTATGTAAAATTTGTTTCACAACACGTTAAATATTGGTGTTTTCCTTTAATAAATTACTATATTTATTTTCAATGATATTGTATAACATTTAATGTTTCTTTTTGTTTCAATTCTTGTTATTTATACCATTTTTATTTAGTTATGATTTTATATTTTTAAGTAAAAAATGATTATGGTTTCTTTATAAAATATAATCATAATATATTCTAGCTATTTATTATATTCCGAATATTTTTTTATTAATTGATTATATGTTTGTATTATTGTTGTTTCTTTAGTATTTTACTAATACATAAATTATTTATTTTATTTTTATATTTTAATGAATTTTTTAATCCTTTAATTGGTTCTATTTAATTTAATTTAATTTCATTTAATTTTTTAATACTTGAAAATTATTTATATAAATATAAATAATAATTTTTGAAGATTTTTGAAAACATTATGATAAAAAATGTTCCAATAGTTTATTGAATATGGTGGATCTACTATTAACAATAAAAACTAACACAACAATTTTTATTAGAGCTAATCTGAATATTAAAATGGATTTAATGATATTTTAAATTAAAAAACTCAGGAGAGAAAATGTTTTTTTGATTGTGTCATATTAAAATGAATTTTATGTTAGTTCAAAAAGGTATAATATATTCCCTATTTGATCATAAATAAATGTGACCACTCTATTTGATTATGGAAAGTCATCTATTTATTACATTTATATTCCCTATGTTACCTTATATAAAGAAAAAAATTGATTATATTTTATTTACATAGTAATATCACATGTGAGGTTATAAAAAACCCATTATAGATAACATTTAGTTTAAAGTTGAGAACATTAATATTCATAATTCATTGCGTAGAATAATGTATAATAAATTTAGAATTTATTATTGTAAATATTCACTAATTATTAATCCTTGATGTTGTAATTTATATAAAGACACAGTTTAAGTTGTGTAAAAAATGATTTAATGTTGGTCACCAAATTATGTATTAGTGCTTGAAATTTTATAAGTTATTAATTTAAGATAATATTTTATAGTTATCTCATTTAAGATATTATATATCAATTCATTATCAATTAATGATGAAAACCAATTTTGTGGTTTTTTTATTGATAAGTTGAAGAAGGATTCAAGTGATGCTTAGATGATTGTTATAGATTCATGTTAAACCCTCATTGCAGATGATTTATTAGAAGTTTTTAAATAAAAAGATCTTTTTATAAGACAAAAACCACATTACAGTCCATGTTCCACACTATTGGATGTGTTTCCATTGGGAAGTATGCATCAAAGTGCAGTTAGATTCACTATAGGGAATGTTGGTAGGAATTATACATTCTCCATCACATAATGATGATGATTACACCATAATTAAAGATATATAATTCAGAATATATACAAGACCACATAATTCCATCACCTGAGAAGCCTACAGATAAGATGGTGGCAGAGATCAGGCGTCACATAACTGAGTGGGACCGTAAGGAGCCTGTGAAGATAAACAACTTTGTGTGTAGTTAATGGTTATTATGAAGGTGATACATGGTTTAGGGTTATAGTATAGTGAAGTGTCTATGTAATGGTTAAATAAAATGGTAAAATATTTAACTAATTCGAAGTAAGGTGTTTAATCTAGTAGTAGAATTTTGGAAGACTTTATAATGTGGGATTTAGAGTTGTTTGGTTGTGCTATAGTCGAATGAAACAAGAAGTAGGGTCATTTAAAAGGAACTATAAAAATGTTTTTGTTATAATGGAATATTAGACTGATCCATGACAAGGATATATGGATATTACATATTACTTTTAGAAGATGAGATTCCCATATTATAGCTACAACTTACATCATGGAGGGTTAGGATTTAACAAAATCAAAGATATTTGGGATCTCCAACTACAATAAAAGGATCTATCATATTGTAATTGGTTATGAAAGAAATTTATATGTTTCAAGGAGTTATAAAAATTCCTATAGGAAAACATGGGGGATTTATGGAAGTGTTCATGAATGAGTTTCATGGATCTGGTCAACCATGGTTTTCCACACCACAGTGTGTTAGACCACACTATATTGAGAGCTGAATAAATGAGTGATGAACTATAGTGAATGGGACCATGCCATAATTTTTGAAAAATGTGAATTTAATTCCATTAAATATTATACCACACCACAACTTGATAGATTCAGTTAGCTATTAATTTTGTGTAGAAAATAAAATAGGTAGATATTTATTAGATAAACATGTGTCAAATTCAAATTTAATGTCACATTATGGTGCTATTAATCATAGGAGACACTTTGAACAATCCTCTATCAACAATATTCGATCCTCAAATTTGGATTGAAATGAAAATATAAGAGATGCTCCAAACATAAGTTGATTTAGAGGATATATCAAGGTTTTCACTAGAAAATTGAGTGCAATTAAGAAGAAGAGAATTATAGAAGATTAATATTAATAAAAAATCACCATATTTTTGGGAATAGACAAAATACATTTGATTCATTATACAAATATTAATCCTTGAAAGAAAATCAAGGTTGTTATAAAGGGAATAGTGAGTTCATATCACTATTTAGTGGTAGTGATTTTTCTCATCTTGTTTGAACAGTGCATTTTTAGGGTCAGTGAGAGCTCTCAATTGTGTAAAAAAATGAATTAGTGTGATATATTGTCTCATTACATAGAAACATCATCAATTTAATTATCCTTGTACTATCCTTATTTGGGTGAACTAATTGAAATTCATTTTGTTCTATTTATTGATTTAATCACTTTTCAGGAGAAAGTAAGAAGGAAAAAAGGAGTGGTCTTATCATCAAGAGAAAAAGATCTTGGTCATGGGATTAAAGGGAAAAAATTTACACCACTATGATTCACCACCTTATTAGGTAAATCCCTTGATATGAGACCAAAAAGTGGTATCAAAGAGTAGGTTTATGGGGTGACATTTTCTCTCATAGATCATGGAATCAATTATAGTGGTTGATTAAAAAATAATTCTCATCATATTGGGTAAAAATATCAATATATTGAATAAAAATATGAAAAATTAATTCAGATCATTGGGAATGTAATTTTACACAATAGAAATTTATGGAATTATAATAAACATGGAATGTGGAGCCTTATCAGAAAGAGTTTTCAAAGAACTACATGTAGATTAAAAGGTGATAAATGAATTATAAGGATCCTTTTATAACCCTATATTTACCAAGGTAATGTCTTTCAATGATTCTCATGTAATTTGGGAAACTTGTTCATCAATTATGAAGGTGATTCCAAAGTTTGAGATGATAATATGTAGGTGTTATAAAATAAATATGAAGACATAATGATGAGTGAGATAGAAAATATTGATGATACCAACATAAGGAAATGATTATTGAGGAGGCTTCACCCATTTGTGAATTCCAAAATTTCAAGATGTGACGAAAAGTATCCAAAGGATATATCACTAAACAACCTTTATAGAACACTTATCACATACGAAATGATAAATGATAATAATGAGTCTAGAAAAAGGAAAACTCATAGGAATTTACTTTTAAGTAAATAAATACTCTCTCTATTAAATTAAATCTATAAGAATATGAGGGAAATTGTGTGGTGGAAATTCTTATCCTATAAACATAAGGGAGGAAAATGAACATTCAAAGGCATGATCCCACTTGTATGCTTCTAATGTTGAAAGGTATTTCATCTCACTATTATGTATTTTAAAAAATTTTATTGTTATGATGACGAAGAATATATGAATAAGTCTTTTCAAGTTGATGATATAATGAGAATCCTTGGTGAAAATTCTTATATTTAAAAAATATTTTATCTCAAAAGGAAGGAAGTTTAGATGAGTCTAAAGGTGAAGGAGGTGGGAAGTCTTTGGACTTTAGTGAAGATGATTTAGTTGATGTTATAAAAATACACTAAATTAATGATATTTATTTTTAGAATTATTATTTTTTAGGAGTGTTGATCTGAATGTTGAGTTTCAGGTATCCCATGAAGAAACTAATACTTAGAGGGATAAAACCGAGATGGAAAATGTGGTTATTTAGTAATGAAAGATTTATATATAAAAATAAGAGGATGATAAATTATAATTGAAAATATATATTGAAAAATTGAAATATGGAATTTCTGTTAGCTCAGTAAATTAAGTAACAATAAACATCAAAGTGGAGGAATATGCCTCAATCATTGAAGGATTTGTGAATATAATGAATGAAATGTTCAGTATGAAAAAATAACATAAATAAGAAATCATGGTTTGTATGTGGAAGTGTGAGGAATAATAAATAATTCTTACAGTGACATGATATTAGTTTTATCAATGAAAATTTCCCTAGTTGAGGTTAAGAAAGTCTCAAGAGTAAGTAATGAAGATAATATTTATAATCAAATGGTTCATCACTTTAAAAACAATGGGAAATATATTATGGATCTTGATCATACAGGGAAGAAAATAATTCCTTAGTCCAGATCATATGAATCAAATCCCTTAAGGGAAATTAATTTGAGATAATCTCAATAGACTAATTGTTAGGTAGTGAGAAATGTGATAATGACACCAAATATTTGGTGTTATTTTGATGTAAAATTAGGAAACGTACAATATGTTTTATTGATTAAAAATGATTTTTTAGGGGGTAATGAAAAGAAAAAAATAGGAAAGGATATTTCCTTCATGTTAATATGTTTTTTATTGTTATTTTTTGAAGGATATAGACATAAGGAGGCCTATAATTATTTAAGGATATAATGAGAGGTGACCCATGATACATGGAAGGGAATAAATTAGAATATGATAACATTTTACAACACATTCAAAAATGAAAATGGATTTTATCTTTTATAAGATGAAAGGGAAATTAAAAAACAAAAAGACTCCTAGGAATATCAATATTTATAGGAATTTCCTCAATGATCATATCAAAATATGAAATTATATGAAAAGTAAAATTTTAATTTTTTGAGAGTAATAGGTAGCTCCAACTTATGGGTTCTAGAAAATAGATATAACTCATAGATGATTAAAATTAAAAATATTTTTACCAAAACCAAATATGAAAAATTAGGATTGGTTTGGTTTGAAAATGTTAAAGAAAAAAATTCCTTAAATTTTGGAATGAAAAGTGGGTGAAAAATAGAAAACAACCGTGCTCTTTGTAGAAGTACATCAAGAATTTTTTTGAGTGTGAGTCAGTAGTGAAACTTCGAAGATGATGTGTAATTTTCTAAGATTGGGTAAACCATTAATGAAATTAATGGATCACTTTCCTTTCATATCTAATTAAATAGAGGGAATATATATTTTATTAGTGAGGAAAATTTGTGCATGTTCTCGAATTTAGAAAAAATAGTTTATGACAGAAGTGACTTGGGAAAGTTATCCAAGGATCACTGTAAAACCTGGTAAGGGTCAAGGGATCATGTGACTTTAACAAGATCATATGTGATAACACACATATATGTGACTCTTAAAAAAAGAGGGAAAATATCCAAAAGAGATAAAATCTAAGTATAGGAAAGTAAAAAATATTTTTGGATCTTATTCATTGAGATGTTTTTGGACCAATTAATTATAATATGCATGATGGAAAAATGAATTATTATTTTTTATTATTTCAGTAGGTTGTCTTGGGTGAAATTGATTAATTATAAGAATGAAGTGTAAAAGTGAATCACTTGATACTGAAGATATACTAAAATAATTATTGGGGTGAATATTTAGAAGTTTCAGACCGAAAATTGAATATAATACATAAATACACAAGTATAGAATTATATGGAGAAATATAGAATTCAACATCAATTTTTTGTAGTGATAACTCCTAAAAAATAGATTAGTTTAAAGAATAAAATTCAATCATTAACAACATGGATCGAACTATGTTCATTGAAAAATAATTATTATAAATATATTAGAAGGAAGCATTTATACAAATGGTGTACATCTCTAATCAAGATATTCTATGTCTAAATGAAGACAAGACCCCATATGAAATGTGGAATAGAAAAATCCCATGCTAAAATACTTTAATGTGTTAATATGTAATTGATTTATATTGAACAAAGAGATGAATATAAAGTTTTAATCATGTGAATATGAAGGGATATTTCTTGTATATTCATACAAGAATAAGGAATATCTATACTATAAAAAATTGTTGGGTAATATGGTTGAAAGATATAATGTGTTTGTGACTAAAAATGAGTATATTTTAGCATCATATGGGAAATATTTTCATAGAATCAATATATAATTTTAGTTTGATAGAGACAACGATGTGTCTAGCTAAAGGAAAGTTTAGAGGGATGAGTTAAACTCTAATGATAACTCTTATGATGGAGAAAAAATAATTGGAATATGTAATTTAAATAAACTGTATAGAGGAGATGAAATCACTATTAAAAATATAGTAGTAGAATAGAAAGCCCCAGTTAAAACATGAAGGATGATGGAAAATCAAAAAACTTCATTGTTATCTTAGGTAGAACCAAAATATTTTGATAATGATTATCTAGATAAATTTTGGTTCAAATCTATGACTAAAGATAATTATGAAATTAAGAAAACCTGACTTGGGGTGTTGTGTCAAGGATCAAAAGAATTAGATCATCACTAAATGGGTTTTCCAAAACAAACTCAATGATGATGGAACTATGACAATAAATAAGGCATATATTGTTTGAAAATACAATTACAAAATAAATGGTATTGACATTGATGAATATTTTTATCCAATGTGTTGATATGAATCTATTAGATTGTTTTTAATGATGGCTGTGTGAAATGGTTTTAAAGTATATCAAATGGAGTTTAAATCCAAATTATTGAATAGAGTCCTTGAAGAGGAATCCTACATCAAAAACCATATGGGGTTCTCATCAATGATAGTGATATAAATGTGTGGAAGTTGAGGAAATAATTATATGAGTTGAATTATGAACCACTGACTTGTTACTAAAGGATAAACTAGTACATAATAAAGCTTGGTTATCATTGAACAAGGGTTTATCAAAATCTCTATATAAAAAAGTATATAGGGTATTATATGTTTGTATATATATATTGAAAACACAATATTTATAGGATCAAATGAAATTAAAATCAATTAGTTTTTAGATTTAATTAGTTTTTAATTTTAAATGTATTTAATTGGTGAATTATTATTCTTCCTTTGGTTGTAGGTGATTCAAAAGAAATACAGGTTGTTTGTCTCCCAAAAAATATATGTAATAAAGGTGTTTAAATGAATTGAAATGAATGATTCCAGACTAATAGAAACTCTAATAAAGACTCAGATGAAATTATATAAACATAGTGAATGGGATAAAGTGGATGTCACACATTATAGAAAAATTGTTGGAAACCTACATTAATTGATATCTATTAATCCTAAAATTGTGTTTTATACAAGTCACGATCAAAGATATCAATTTTTTTATAATTTAATTCATATTAAAGATATGATATGGATAAATTGATATATACACCAAACAATGTATTAGGATATGTATTATTATAGAAAAAAAGTTGTTATACAGATGCTGAATGGGCTAGTTCGGTGGATGATAAAATATTTACATCAAAAGGTGTCTTATACATTGGAAATGCTTTAATTTACAAGAAAATTAATATGTAGGACAATATATCCTTAAGTACTATAGAGGTGTAATATGTGGCATTAACTCAAGTTTGTTATTAGTTTATTTGGATAAAGTAAAAGATTAAAGATATTAGTAATAATGGGGTATCTCTGATTTTAATTATGAGTGAAAAATATATTTCTATAAATATTGTAAAAAAATTTATTCTCTATTTGAAGATTAACCACATTGAAATAAATTACAATTTTTTGATGGAGAATGTGGAGAAACAAGTTATTAAGATGGATTATGTGCCGATACGAGATCATGTTGAAGATATCATAAAAAAACATTTAACAAAACTTGATTTCAAATAAAATCAATAGGTACTTGGATTCCAACCAAATCTATATCTTTAGATACACCTAGAGATGTAACCACCACCCCTAATGAAATTTCTTCATCAATAAAGGATGTTTTCTTACCTTAATCATGTTAGGTTCTTCTAACTCTTCTTTGTGTATCTTCTAGAAAGTGATCTTTGGGTTCTTTAACAATGGGGAAGAAGATATGTTTGAATGTAGTTTAGGGTGAGAATCATCACTTATGGGGGAGAATCGTCACTATAGGGGAGAGTTATTTGTTTAGACATATGGGGGTTTAAGTAAATTTATATATGATTTAAAATGAATTTAAATGATGTGTTATTATATGAGAAATAATTTATTTGGCCCTTATTGGGCACATAAAGCATCATATCAAATAATAATATAGTTTATGTTTGATGAATCATTGGTTCACTCATTGAAGTTCGAGGATCAGCATGCTATATAGGTGTGTTTTGTCTAATGTCAAAAGTGAAGTGGAGGATTGTGTGGATTTGTTCAAAATTTTCAACAATCCTAAAGGGAATGATTATTGAAGAAAAATACCTATGGTGGTTTGTGTGGTTTGTGTTTATTAACAAGATGATGAAATATTCAAGTAATTATTAGATGATTTTTATTCTTGCCTGCAATTTATTTTTTTCATTTTCTAAAAATCTGGTTTATGGGAAACCGGTAACCAACAGCCAAACCAATAACCAGAATACAATCACCACATCAAGAGAATTCAAAATTTGAAAAAATAAAACCCCACACCTCGTGACACAAACCCACGCATCGGCCTCGAATCATGGGAACCCTCAAACCCTACAACACCTTGAACCATGACCATATTCAAAGGACACCCGAGACAGCTGAGATTCCACCACAACCAAGTCGCCGAAGAGATTCACCGGTGTCCATCGTCGTCATCATTGTGAAGAAACCCTCATTAACGCTTAATCCAAGAACCAGAAACTAGGTCGCCATCATCCCCAACAAAAGCAGCCAAAAAAGGAAATAAACTCCCCAAAACAATCAAAAGCAGCATAATAAAAAAAACAGTGAAATCAACCCAAAAAATCAAATGAAGAATCCTTCTGAAGCCTTGGATCCATATATTCCATCCGCGCAACACCTTGCAGTCAAAATCAAGCAATAGAATTGCATAACACATCTCCAGACGCGCAACCAGTCGTCAAAAACATTAAAGATCCTGGATCTACATGATCAAAACCAATCTCATTTCCATCAACCCGAACTCCAAGAAACCAAAGAGAAATCTGGTCACCCGAACACCAACCGCACGAAAACCAGAATGAAAAACCCATCACCGCCAACCCGATCTATCAGGGAGACATGATTAACCATCCACACACACATCAGTGGACGAGTAGAAGTACCATAGACCACAGAGGCTGGGAACTCGGCCGCAGGACCAACACCGTGCCACCAAGGATCCCTATCTAGCATACGAGAGTTGAGCGAGAGACAAGTCGACAACGGTGTGAAACACTGAGACAACTGAGCCCATGAAGTCGCCTGACGCAACTGTAATAAGAGAACCTCCACCATGAAATCGCAATCGATGAGAGGATGAGACGAGCTGACCGAAGGAGGAGGGCGGCGTCGACGAGAAGTAACCCTAATGAGGGAGCACCCCTTACGGGATCATCCTCTGATAAATTTCATTATCAGTTGCTTAGATGATTATTATTGATTCGAGTTAATTTATCCTTGAAATTTTGTTCCTATAATCTATTAAAGAAGAGATATTTTTGGTGGACATACCCCACTCCATAGACCATGCTCCATGCCATAGGATATGTTGCCTTTGGGAAGTCTGCTCCATAGTGTAGTCAGATTCACCATATAAGAAATGTTGGTTGGACTAAAATATTTTTCAAGACACATTGATTATTATTATTCCATAATGAAGAATAGATGATATAAATTTTTCGAAGGCCACTCACGTCTAGCACCTGAGTGGCCTCTAGACAAGCTAGTGAAGAAGCTCATGTTGCAAATAGATGAAATGGTTGGTAAGGAATGTGTGCAGGTTAGAACCTATATGTGCATGAATAGGTGCATGTGAAGTCATGACATTACATAGGGAGTAATTATGGTGACGATGTCATGGAATGGGTTGGTACATGAGGATAATTTTGAACTAATTTTTAGGAAAGGTAGTTAACATTAAACTGTAAATCATGAGGAATTTATAATGTGGTATTTATAGTTATTTGAACACACTATAATAAAATAATCAACTAAATAGGGGCCATTAAATTATTTTTTAATGAGTTTTTGTGCCACTGTAATATTCAAGTTATCCACATCATGGATAGATAGAAATGCTGTAGTTCTTTTAGAATAAAAGATGACCACACCACAAATACACCTTGTGCAATGGAGGGTCTAAATTTAAAATAATCACGAATATCAGGGACCAAAATTTCATATATAAGGCTACATATCAATAATTTTGGGGTGTTAAAGAGTTATAAGAGATCATTCTTGAGAACATGGTGGTGTCATGGAAGTGTTAATGGATGAGTTTAGTGAATTTGGTCCACTATAGGTTCCCACACAATAGTATATTTGACCACACCAAAGTGATAGTAGAGGAATTGAAGGTTGTACCATAGTGAAAGTGAAAAAACCATAATTTATGAAAAAATGATGATGTTATGCTATAGAATAATAGAACATTCTATAACCAGGATGTTTTAGATAGTAGATAGTTTTGGATAGAAACTTAAATACGGAGTAATTTCCTAGATCGAAAAGTGTCTAATTGAGATTTAATGGAACATTATGATCCCATTAATCACAATGGATTGTTAAAATAGTCATAGATCATTTATAATCAATAATAACCATTTAATTGAGAATAAAATATGGGAGAGTATATAAATAGCATAGATAACTTTAGTGTAGAGACCAAGGGTTTTTCTAGAAGATTGAGAGAAGGTTAGAAAAAGATAATTTAAGAGATTATTCTAAATAAAACATCCTTAATTGGTATAAAGATACATAACACATTAGTTATATTATCCTAAACTTAACATTTTCAAAAAAAATAAGGAGTTCAGGAAGGGAAGAGTGAGTTCATATAATTTTTGAGAGGCATTGAGTTTTCTCAAATTGTGTGAGTAGTGATTTCAATGGGACAATGATACATATCCATTATGTAAACCAAATGAACTAGTAAAATATATTATTTTTTCATCAACACGTCATTGATTTCATTCTTGTTGAACTAGACTAGTTACAGTGAACCAATAAAAATTATCTATGTTGCATTTTCTGATTTATAACTTTTCAAGAGAAAGTAAGGGATAGAAAAGAGTGTTCCACACATCAAGAGAATAAGATCATGATCAATGTATTAAAGGGTTAAAATTTGTGTTATTATAAATCACCCACCCTCTCAGGGTAACTCCCTTAATAGGAGAACAATAAGGGGTGTTTTTGGGGAATTGATGATGGTTCTTATGGAACATGGATTTGGAGGACAAAATATCTTTGATTCTAATATCTATTTATTAAGGCAACTAATTTTAATATATTGGAGATATAGGTGTCTCTATTAAATGGTTATATCACATGAATTACTCAATTTTATTTCATATTAATTTCTTTTGGTCTGTGAAATTTATTTATTTAAAATATATGATATATATTTTTTATAATAGTATCCTTAATGTCATGGGAAATGATTTTAAAAGTGATTTTTTCTTCAAAATAACTGTTATTCACATCATGTGTTTGATAAAATACATCAAGGATTATTTTTACTCTAAAATGAAATTTTGAGCATGTATGTAGTGATTATTTTCATTAGAAAATTATTTATAAAATTACAATCATGGTTTACTTAAATGATTTAGAAAGAATAACACATTGGGAGCCTTAGGTGCTTCTGGTTATAGCCAAATTAAAACCATAGTGAGTAAATAACTATAAGGGGTATGATTGTGATATCAATAGACTATGTAATGAATTGATATCTATAGTATTTATAGTATTATTTTCATAGTTTTCCTTTATGTGTCAAAATATTTATTCTCATTGGATAGATCCCAACTTGTTCTTATTTTATCACATGAAGGTATTTTTCATGTATTGTTTCTCATATATTTAAATTTTGAGTTGTAGATTTTTTGGCTACTTAAATCTATATTTTATATATGTTTATATTCATATTATCATGCCTTTAAATGGGTATTTTTGGAGGAAAAACTAAATTATGTTTCATGTAAAATATTTTCAAAGGAAATAGTTTTATGAAGCTTGTTTTGTTTAAAATCTAGTACTAATGGTTACATGGTGATATACATCGTATAGATCTATAGTGGTATCATACTGGGAATTTTCTTTAAGACCTATATATTACAATGGGAATATAAATATATGTTTTCCAGTACCCAAGTAAAGGGAATGATGTCATGTAGCTCACCAAATTTTGATGGTTGATGTCTTCTTCTTTGCAAGTTGGGTTAGTGGTGATGGATGGTCACAAGGAGACTTGATTTTGTTCTTTTTGAGTTTTGATTCTAGGTTTATACTTTTATATTAATATTTTATGTATCATGGATGTGAACTTTTCTTAAAAATTATACTCTTATTTTTTCCACATTTTAGTTACCCTTGAGTCTATTTTTCGGTTTTGTGTTGATGTCCACCTTGTGTATGGTCATCTTGGGTGAGGTGTCAGGTTGACTCGGTTTGATTTCTTACAAAATTTTATCATATCCAATATGCAACCAGAAGTGTGATGAAACTTAATAGGTTTGGATTAGGTTTTATTTTAGGTTTGATATAGGACCATAAAAATACATATATTAATTGAAGAAGGGTTCTGGGACAACTCACTTCCATGTCTTAACTCAAGTTACCATGGGTGGTCAAGGATTTTCATGAAGCCTTGGGGCTGATTTTTTTTACATTTATCTTGATGAACCTATTATTTTCTAATGTTTTTATCTCATTCATTTAATCTATGGTTGATTAAAATTAATTTTTTTTATTTAATTTTATACGGAGTCTTGAAATTCATTTTTTGATTCATAGATTTTCTCTTAAGGTAATTGGATATTGTATTTTAATTATTAGATACTGAATAATATAAGATATCTTATAAATCTAGGAGAGGAAGCTGTGAGAAAAGCCTCATATGTAAATCGTCCAATAGTGCCTTCATTAGTGGAAGCATTTATATGTACACTCCAGAGTCTATGTTAGTTGGGTACTGGAATTCAGTTATGAATACTGGATCATGGTATGGAATTTACCAAGAATAATTAATCTAAATTTCAAGGTGACTAGGGTACCTAGGAATCATAAGATTCACATGAATGGTTGAGAGGATATTCTACTTCATTAATACTCCATAGTACTCAAAGGCGTGTTTCACCACATATATGATTGAATAAATGGGAAGAAAATGGTGGGACCCCATCGCGCATGCTAAGTTACATGAGGATTTTACCTAGGATAATTTTATGAAGGTGTTCAATAAATAGTTTTATCTTAAAATTTTGTGAGTGGAGAATAATTGGGATTTTTTAACCTTGGAAAAAGGTAAGTATTCAGTTATGTTGTATTCCACTCATTTAATCGAGTTGTTTCACTTATTATCTAATATTCTTTCTAATGACTACCATAAAGATCAGAGGTTTGGAATGGGTGTGGGGGGTGATATTTAGTCAATGATATTTATATTATATCTAATTAAATTTGTTTAGGTAGATGATAAAGTATATATGGATGAGTTAGTCTTATCTGGGAAGATTATTTTAAGTGGAGCTTTAATTGTAGTCTGAGGTATGAAGGCGTGTCGTCTGGATAGAAAAGGATGTGTAACAAGGGTTCCCGATTGACATTGGGAACAATTTCATGATATTATTAGTGAAAGAATTATTTTTTTCTTTTTAAATTTTATATGTAGTCATAATAATTATTACTATATGAAAGCACCAAATACGTGCAATTTTTTTGGACCATCTCGTCACTATAATATTTTTTGAAGAAAATTTTCAGAAGGAATTTGAGCTGGATCCACTCTTTCCAAAGGCTCTTAGGATCATTTTGATGTCTCAAAGGGTGGAGGATCTCATTTTCACCCGAAAAAGGAAGTTAAAATAGTTAAAAATCTTAGGAAGGTGATGAGGGTGGATGTATTTATGTAGTATAGTATATATCAGATTAATTTGAAGCAAGACCAGACACTGTGAGTGGTATGATGTTAATTTCATCCTCTATGGTCCAAGATTTACTTATTAAAGGAAAATATCATTAATTGATATCATCTATGTTGATTTAATTGTTTCTATTATAATGAAATATTATTCCATTCATGATGGATTGTTCCACACCATTGGTAATGAGAAAGGAACAAGGTTTAAAATGTCCTATGTGTCGGGTGAAAATACTTGTCCTTAAATTTATGTGGGATTTATTAGTCCTTGATTTTGATATATTCAACCTTATTATTGTAATGGATTATAAGATTAGTGTTAATGTATAGATTTAATATTACCACTACCAGGTTCAGTTTCATTCTTTGGATAGAGTCCCTCGTGTAATTTAGGGCGAGAGGGATCCTAACTCAGGGAGAGTGAGGCCTATTTTTCCATATTCTAGAATGATCTCATCCAAGTTTTCGAAGATTTTTATTAATACCACTGATTAATTATTGAGTATTATACTATTTGCAGTGGTGATTTCTTACCATGAGGTCTTTCCTCATGAGTTTTAGGGGTTCCACCTATAGGGAGGTCGAGTTCACTATTGACATAATCCTTAGGATGATTCCAATTTCTATACCACTATATCATATAGAACCCATTTATTTAAATGAGATAAAATTTCAGATTTAAGATCTTGAGGCCAAGGGATTTATTCATCCTAGCATTTAAACTTGGTTGATTAATTCTTTAGGCTTTGTGTTGATTACCAAAATATTAAGCAGGTGATCATTAAGAGAAAATTTCCCTTTCCTAGGATTGAATATCTCTTTGTTCAAATGAGCTAAGCCTAATGGTTTTCTAATATTCACCTATGGTCAGGGTACCAACAGTTAATATTTATATAAGATCATGTACCGAAGACATTGTTTATGAGCCGATATAATAATTTCGAGTCCCTAGTTATGCCATTCGATCATACTAACACTCCTTCTATATTAGTATTGGTGATGAACCAAATAATTCATCCTTAGAATAATGAAATAACATTGTCTATATGAAAATATTTCTAAATGTGAATTTTATATCCAAGAAGTAATGTTTTTAGACCAGTTTATTTTTTAGAAAGTAATTTCAATGGATCCTAAAAAGATTCAGGTAGTTATACTATAAGATAATCCTCAAAATGATTCTATAATCTAGATATTCTTGGGCTTAGATAGTTATTATAGGTGGGTTTTTCAGGATTTCTCTATGTTTTCATATATGATGATAAAATTCATCTATAAGGGTGTTATGTTTGACTATAATGAAAAATTTTAGATATTTTTTGAGGAACTAACGGTGATGTTAAATTTTTCTCATGTTCTAAATCTTCTTGTATAGGGTTTGGCCTATTATGTTTTTTTCATGAAGCCTTATCTATATGAACGGGGTGTGCCATGATGCCCAAAAAATAAGTGAAATCCTATGACTCTCTCCTATTATGCCCTCATGAGAATAAATATCCTACCCATGACCTTGAGTTGATAGCCCTGATGCATGTTATAAACACATGTCACCACTATATCTTTGGGGATATATTTAGGGTATATTGTGATTTTAAAAGTTATAAGTATATTTCTACCTAGTGGGATCTAAACGTGAAATAGATACATCAGGTTGAGTATTTTATATTTTTAGTTTTGATATTTCATATACACCTAAATAAAGTAATGTGTTCACTAATATTTTTAGAATGATGTTTTCGACTCAAGACTTGAAGTAATCAGTGAATGAGTGGTGTTAGATTAGTTTGTTTTCTATGTTGAGCTTGGAAGTGTAAGTGGGTAGTAGGTAGATATTATTTACTTCTATGAAGGATGAATCATAATTTTATGGTCACATGCATCATGAAAAACTAATAGACAATATTTACATAATTTTATGAAACTCATAATCATGGGGAGTCCCTAGGTTTCTGGTCTCGGTCTCCCATTGGTTCATTATGTTTCTGAGGTAGGTTGGTTGTTTTGATATCTCTTAGGAAGAATTTGATGCACAATGCACACTAGTATAATTGGTCTATACATGCTAGGACTAAAAATGCGTATCATAAAATAAGACATTAGTATTGGTGTCTAGGGATAAGGTGACCAATTTTAGACTTTGTTTCTTGATTCCATACTTTCCAGAAGATTAAGGTAGAGAACTAGAGACCTTTAGGATTGTTACAACAATTACCCATTCTAGTGTGGAAGTGGGATGATACACACACATATATATATATATATATATTTAATCATCATTTTACCAAATATTTCTAGTGTAAAATATGTGTTTTGTATCATTTATTGAATTATGAAATAATATTATTTACCTCCTATTATGGAGACAATGAAGGTTGAAGAGCTCAAGAACCTATGTGTCCGAGAGATAATAAATCCACATGAATTTCCTATTATAATTGTTTCTAAAATATACAATTGGTTTATATCCGTATTTTAAAATGGTTTGGAAGAGATATTTATTTTGTAGTTGAAATTAAGCACTACATATCACCCTTCGATGAATGAGAAGACTGAGTGAGCCATTCAGATTCTTGATGATATTATTCTGGTGAATGTGATTGAATTTGGTGGGTGATTGGAAAATTAAATTCCTTTGTTTGATTTTTCATATAAAAAAACTTAATAGGATTCCATTAAAATGGAGCCTTTGAATTGTTGTATGGGAATCAATGTGAATCATCATTGTTTTGGGATAAGTTAGGAGAATGGTCTTTGGTGGGATAGAGTATTGTTTAAGAGATTATTGAAAATGATTATTTAATCTAAAAAGAGGTTATATATGGATCAAAGTTGTTAGAAATACAATAAGAACCTTCATCATCACCCATTGGAGTTTGATGCTGGTGATCATGTTTTTCTCAGAGTTTAACCTTTCTTGGGACATCACCACTTGGGTATGTAGGGAAAGTTTTCATAGAGGGTTGTTAGATCTTTAAAGATTGTTTAATATATTAAAAATTTGGCTTATTAGTTTGAATTTACATCATGATTAACATTGATTCATGATGTGTTTTATGTTTCCAAAGTGAGGAAGTATAAATCAAAATAGCCCCATGTAGTTTATTGGTATGATGTTTATCTAGATCCTGACACCTATACAGTTGATAAACTGGTTAAAATTATGGATATATAATACAACGTTCTGTGAAGTATAAATATTACCTTGGTTCTTGTACTATGGATGTGAAGATGAGATAAGCATGTGATGTAGGAGTAGAAATTATAGATGAAGAAATGTAATTCTATTTTTATGAGTCTAAAATCATAAGAAATTTATGGGGTTAGAAAGTTTCATAATGGTGTGAATTGTGATTATTTATGGGCCATAATTATGTTTTATTTTAATTTTTGTTTGTATATTTTTAGGATTAAAATTATTCAGGGAGTTATGATTTGGAAATTTAGAGATTTGAAGAAAAAAATACAAGTTCACTATTTGGGGGCACAATTAGTGGAAACTAGGTAGTATAGATATATAGTTTAAAAGGTTGATTTTGACATTTTTAGCCTGGTTTCATTAACTATTTGAGTCACTAGAAAAACTATGTGGGTGATTGGGATTGGTCCTTATCATATCACATGACTTGATAATGGTTTATAAAACCGTATGAAAATTCTCAAGAAAGAACGGAACATAGTTTTAAAGTGACAGTATCCACATAATAGTTGGTGTATATTGGTATAACCATGTGGCCAATTAGTTAATATTGATCTGAACTACATAATTCGAGAAATCACCATGATTACCTAGGATATTGTTTTGTAAAATCTCTTTCTAATTCTTCATTAACTCAAACCAGTGACTCCATAATTCTATAGAGGACTATTTCCTTAATTATTTGTGATTATTTAATGTTTTGGTTGGATCTCTTCAAGGTAATCTCAATTTTCCTATTATTACACCAATTATCTCTAGATCAATCCATTCTCCCTTTTCACCTTGATTAGTTAGAAAATAATTAGGCTATGATTTCCCTATTTAGAGTGATTAATTGGTAATTTATGATATTTCTTATGGATCTTGGATTTTGAGGATAATATCTCCTCGATTATAATCTCAAAATTTTAAGATGGACAGTTTTCCTCCTTCGGTGAGGTGGGTGTCCCTAGTTAATAGTCCTACCACATGAATTACAAAATGTAGTTTTATATTTAATTATTTTGGTTTATAAATTTCTTTGATTTGAAATATATGAGGAGAATCTTTTATAATTATATCTTTTTTTTCATGTGAAATGATTTTGAAAGGGTGTTACCTTGAAAATCAATTTTTTGCACGTCTTGTGTTTGATGAAATTCCTCAAAGATTATTTTTACTCCAAAATGTATTTTTAAGCATAGAATTAGTTACATTTTTATTATAGAATATGTTTATAAAATTATGAGAATGGTTTAATTAAATATTTTTTCAATCATATCAAATTGGGAACCTTGGGTGCATTGAGTTATTAACATATGAAATACATAGTGAGTGTGGCACCACTAGGGGTGTGATTTTAATATGGATAGACTCTAGAAGGACTAGATGTTTTTACGATTCATGGTATGCCTTAATTTTTGTTAGTTAATGTTTTATAGTACATGTTTCCATAGGATAGATCTTAAATTGTTATTTTTTTATTACATGATGGTATTATTTCATGTTTTGTTTCTCACATGTTTAACTTTTGTGTTATGGATGTTTTGAATACCACTATATATATTTTCATACATATTTATATACATATTTTTATGGATTTAAATATGGATTTTTTAAGGATAGACTAATGGAAATTTTAGGTAAATTATTTTTAATAGAAATTGATTTATGAAACATTTTTTGTTTAAAATCTAGAATTAAATGTTTCATGGTGATCGACAATGGATAAATTCACAGTGGATTTTGACCAAGAATTTTTATCAAAACATGAATATGGATTTTTATGTATGTAGACCTAGTATTGAAGGAAAAAGGTAAAGGGGAGGTAATCATGTAGCTCCTTAACATATCTTGGCCTACTTTATCTTCATAGTGAGTTGGTCTAGTGGTGATATATGGTAACATGAATACTCGATTTTTCCAGTTTATTTTTATTTCTTGACATAACCTTTTAGATTTTACCTGTATATATCATGGATGTGTAATTTTCTTCCATGTTTTACTTTTATTGTGTACCTCTTTTAAGTTACTCATGGGGAATTATTTTATTTTTGTGATGATCTCTACCTTGTCGTGAGTTATCTTAGGTAAGGTGTCTTATCAAACCAATTTGGTTTTATAAATAATTTATTTTATTTAGTCTAAATTAATGGAATGATATTTTTGAATAAGCTAGTTTTTTTGTTGATTATTTACACTAAATTTAGAAATAAAGTGACAACTCCAAAACTGTATTATATTATCTGATCCACATCAATATCATTTACAATTATAAGTTAAATAGATAAATAAATTATAAGAAGATAAGTTAAATAGATAAAGAAATTAGAAAAATTGGTTTTATTAGATCCATCATATGTTTTTGTGAAAATATTCATGATGTTTTCTAAACCATGATGCATTTTAGGAAGAAAACTAGTGTGGTCATGGTTTGTGTAAAACTAGCTTGGAAAGTGACTTAAAAATACCAAGAAACATAAAATCATAACATTAAAATATTATTTTCTATAAAAATTCTTATGATTTATAAAAAATGTGATTTACTTAATGAAACTACGATGTATCCTTCATAATCCATTCCATGGTTTTAGAAGTATGACTTATAAAATCTTAATTCAAAAATATTACTTAAAACATGGTCATTATTTTCCATGAGTAAGTGATATCACTAGGGAAAACCAAACTATGTTTTTAGGGTTTTTCATATATATTATTAAATGAGAGTTATTTTGGGAAGTCCATATTCTTAAGGTATCTATTTTTTAGTGTTTCACATTGTGGTTCTTCAGATTATGAGTGGTGATGCTAGTGCAACGCTATGGGAAGCCTTTTATAGTAGTGGAGATTTATCCTTTTTCTTGAGATTTTTAATTTGGGAATTAAAGTAGTTGTCATTAATTTTTTTTTAATATTATCTTGTTCATTTTTTGGACTTTTTTTCTCCCACCAGGTTTTCGGGTTGGTTCTAATTTTTTTGGGTTCAGAATTTGATTAGATCCCCCTAAATAATGTCGGGCCTACTATTGTGACAAGGTATTTGAATGTTTTATTATGCCGATTTATTTTTCATAGATGGTAAGGTTATTTTTGTTTTGGTACATGATTTTTGGATTTTTTATGTCCTTGTAAGATGTTCTCAAGACGTTGGGTGGATGTGTCATGGGTCTTTGTACATATCCTTTTTCTATGGAATAAATTTAACAAGTGTTACAAAAATGTGTTTATATTAAATATAGAATGTTTATTTGATTATAATTGTTTTATTAAGTATTAAAAAATTTAAATATGAATTATTTACTATTAAATATAACATAAATTGTGAAAATTATAGGATTTATATTATGATATGTATGAAATGTTCTTGTTTATTTATTTATGGAATATCTTTTAAACATGTCTAAATGGTAATTTTTTTAATTTTTCATTTAGGAAATGTTTATAAATATTTATCTCATTTAAAAATTTAGAAATTATTTATTAATTTATTTTATTCCATGTAATATGATTCATGAATATAAATTTTTATATTATGAATATACATATGTTTTAGATTAAAATGGTAAAATATTTCTTATAAATTTCATTATAGAAACCATAAACCTAGTAGCTCAGATCCGGTGGTCACATTATTACATTGGCACTATATACAAGAAATAATATCCCAAATTAGTTAATAGTTTAGTTTTCTTGGTAACCTGGAGACATTGTTATAATTTACATTAAATTTTAAAACATAAAATACACAAATAATTTTATTTCAGATCTCCATTATTCCCCTTAGCTTATCCTTGCATATAAATCAACAACAATTCATTAGCATACTTGGGAAAATAAAACATAATAAAGGGTTGAGATCAATTGATAAATAATTTTATGTATATATAAGGATCTATGAATAAATAAGTAATAATCGATATCGGAAGGTAAAAAACTAAAACACATTACATTTAATCAATATATTGAGCATAATATAGCAGGAATAAATTATGAACAAATAATATCATAAAAATAATCACATAAAATTGAAACATAACCATGAATATTCTAACTAATTAAATAATATCATGGAATATCAATTACTAATTTCATAATGATAGAATGTATAATTATATAAATCATAAAAAAACCATCAAGGACTCATTACAATACTTCTTACTATCAAAGAATCATGCCAAGACATCTTACATAAATTCTTATGGTCTCCAAAAAGTCCCTAATATAATTTATCTCATGAGACCTACTAATTCATTAAAGGGATATGTAATTCTGTGACCCACCCATCAATTAATAATTCCAATGAATTACTCATATGAAAAGGGTGAAACATAATAAACACAAAAATTCTTATTGAAAAACTAACATAAGAAATGTTAATACTTAAACCAATCAACAAACATAATCATAAAACATCCAGAGTAATATGGTGACTGGTAATAAAATTGTATATTCCTAGTCAAAATGATCATAATCCATCCAGATAAATAATAAGTTTGGTATAAATATAAAATATCCCTAGTGTATCATACTTAAAATAAATGGTTAATTTCGTTGAAAAATATAAGCCCCATAAAAATGTCATTAAAATCATTTTGGTGGACAATAACCTTTTCACATTGAAAATATTTTCAAAACTAAATGTTCCAAAAATTGTTTGAAAATAATTTTAATTGAAAATAACCTTTTAAAAAATTAAAAATAATCCATAAAATATCGAGTGTTCATGATGAATATAAATTCAATTCATGTCATATATGTTAAAATAAATTTTCATTTCATATTTTGGCTAAATCTATACATGCCTTGTTTTGAAAAAGACATCATGATTCCTTTAATTTTTTTCATAAATTGTAAAATGGGTAAAATTTATTTAATAAATCATTTAGAAAAGGATAAATTTTTTTAAAATTTATTTAGAAATCATGGATTTGATGAAGAATTATTTTCAACCGAAGATAGAAATAATGTCCGATTTTCATTAAAACCATTTCCTAGTAATTTTATGAAAAAAATAGTCAAAAAATAAAAATATTACATTAAAATTTCCAGGAATAGATATATTAGAATAAATTATATTTATTTTAATATATAAATATTAAATAATTCCCCAAGGTATTCTTAAACAAAAACAATCTCGAATAAAGATGAGATTGTGAAATAAACCCTTATCACTTTCGAAACTTTTGAATCAAAAGACCCAAGAAATAAATAAAATAAAATGAGACAATAAGTAATATTAATATAAATATATTAATTATATAACATATATAAATGTTTAGTATGTACACCACACAAAGGAATAAGTGGTGAATATGCCATATGTCTCACAGAAGTAAAAGCGAGAAGAAAAACCCCTATCAATTTCCCAACTTCCTTCATATGTGTAAGAACTTCCTATATAATAAATATGGGATCATAAAAAATTCATTAAAGAACCAAAATAATATATATCATACCATATATGATCTATTTACAGTCTATTATCACCCATATATTATAAATTCTTTTCTAAAACCACGGTTTCAGTTGACAATTGCTTTTTTTCACATATCTTTTAGTTATGTAATTACGGCCCTTTAAATTTGATCTTGGTTACATAAAATCAAGAGTTTTAACAATTATTTAAACATAATATATATCCATTATATATTTATTTACATTAATTTATAAAATTTATAGATAGAAAATGGATCAGATTGTTCATGGAGCCAGTAACCCGTTTGCATGCATAAATGATGTTTCCATTTTTCTCAATGGATTAAATGAAAGGAATAAAAATATTAATTAACCCTTAAATAATAATAATTTTATATTTATCATTTATATTTATAAAATCCTTCATTTTTACTATCCATAAAAAATTAAAATGTAAAACATTTCACATTGTTATGTGGAGGTAGTAGTCAATACGTACGCACAGACGACATTATTATTTTCCAATGGAATAAAAGGTAAGAATTTATATATGATATGATATTTATATATGTATGGATAGATTATAAATATCACATATATTCATTATCTTTTATCCTTACTACCTTCCTATGTTAACTATAAGAAAAAAATGTATCACATTGCTTCGTGAGTTGATAGTCTGACGTACACATGAGAAATGTTATTGTTTCCCTCATGGAATATAATGTAAGAAGTTATATATAATATGATAATTATAAAAGTTTTATAATATCATAAATATCATATAAATATGTCAAATACATCATTATATATATTCTTGAAAGGTGGTAATGGAAAACTAACTACATCAGTTCGTGAGGAGGTAGTCCACCATACACACAATCGATGGTTTTATTTTCCCTTTGATGGATGTGGAGAAAGATATAAGTCATTAAATTAAAATAATAACTTTTAATTATATATTATGTAACTATATTATTATTTTGTAATATTTGGATAATATTATAAGAAGTTAGAAGGATAATTAAAATTAAAATACATAGTTAAAGACTGTATATCTTCTTTGAGAAACTTCTTTAGGATTAACCTAAAGACTTCTTATATTAGACTTATGATCTAAAAAAGATTCATAGATGTGGGAAAGGATGTTATGAAGATATTTGGGTAGGTATTGGAAGATAAAATGTATTTTTTATGGAAAATATGGTAGAATAGGGGGTCTCCTTTTATAAACGACGGAGAGGGAACTCTTGGTATATTTTAAATAGAATCACACACACACACAAACACACATTTGTATCATTACTAAATACTCAAAAATTAGTCATTATAAAACCATATATGTTATATAGTCTTACCATTTCAACAAAATGGGTGTTTTACAAGTTAGTAGAACATTTTAACCCATATCATTTTATTTCAACCATTGATAAACCTATTTTTACATTAACCACGGTAATTAATTTTTATTGTTTTTACTATTAATTGTGATAAAAATTATATTAAAATTATTATATAATATAAATTATTGTTATTTAAAATATTTAATCTATTTTACAAAAGTAAACTCATGGAATTGAAATATTTCAATTTAACATTAAACCCGTAGACGTATGGAAAACGAAGGTTTTTCAAAGGAAAATTTTCAAAATTTATAAACATTTTTATATAATAAATAAATGTAAAATTGATTAAAATGACATATAATTAGTTATATTGTAATACAATTTGACTAATTTTTCATTATAAATATTTTAAAATATAATTTAACCAGGTAAATAATTTAAAATAAAAGGTAATTTATAATAAAAATCAGTATTTTTTACTATTCTTCATCAAATTAATATTTTTAGAAAATTATAAAAATTTACCCAAAGATAATTTGGACACGTATATTTGAAAAATTCTATTTATTTTGTTTATTTTTTTTCTATAAATGGTAAAAAATACTTTTAATTTATGTGTTCAAATCATGACTAAATAACCTTTTAGAAAAAACATTGTTTTCCAAAAAAACATTTATTTTTCTTTGAAATGTTTCTTATTTTATTTATTATAAATAGATATACAAATAAATTACCTTATACACATGTGACCCATATAAATTTAATATTTTATTTAACTATATTCATAACTGTCAACATCAATGTTATGTTATGATGGTCATGTTTATATAATAATATTTTAATAGAGTATCATGTTTAGTTTAAACCCAGAATTGTATGCATTAGAAACTATTGAAGAGATAAAATTTATTTAAAAAGAAATATGTTGTAAAGTATAAGGGTGTTACATTATATTTTAATCTTTATTTTGTGTTTCAATATTCTATGTAACATGATATTCATCTTTTAAAATTTTGTGGTGTTATATTCCCCCAATAAATAAATCACGAACTCAAAATTTAATATTGATCTCAATAATCCAGGGATTGACATTTGAATATACTATTATTTAAACCCCCCACTGTAAATAGGGTTAATAAAACATCCCCTTTTTAATAGAGGAAGGGACTAATGATGGTCACCTAGAATAGAATGTACTAGTTTTCCAAATATGATAACATTGGTGGAAAGTGAAGATATGGACATGGAAGAAAATACTAGTACCCAAGGATTAATAGAGAGTGATATAGATTATTTATAATAAGAAAGTAAATGATCATGAGAAATTTACCAACAAAAAACCCATACATATATTATGTGAATAAATGTAATATCATAACATTTTCATTTGGAGATCTTTTTCCTAAATATGATGGATTATTCTTCGATGTAGACTAAGAACATAAGGAAATATGCTTACTTGATATATTTTTATTTTATTGAAAAAATTTCATCTATTAAATGTTCTTCATTATTTTACACTTCATTTCTTACAATAAGAAATAAATATCCATGTTGAATATTTTATTCTTGAAGCACTAAAATTAACTTTTAATAGATCATAAGATCCATAATGAGTGAAAATCACTTCTATATATATTACTGTTTAAACCAAAAAAATAACACCTAAAGTTTAACTTAATCTATTTCATAGTTATTTATCTAAAAAATTACTTAAGTAAAAACGATTTTCTATTAACTAAAAAATCATATAGGCTACTGGTAGTAACTTCACCCTTACCACCCTTAAGTTATAGGTTCATGATTTGTGGCCTTTATGAATGCAATAGGTTGTCACCTGATATGCGGGTTGTCCTTTTTACAAAATCATATTAATATAATTTAGAAAATGTTACAAAATTGTAATAGCCTATAATTACATGAACATCAAAAATTTGATAAATATTAAGGGTTATCAATACCTTTATAAAAACATCATTATCATTATTCTCTACACATCAGTTACATATTATGTTTTATCCTCCCTCAATAATGTGTTTTCCAAGAAGTTTAACTATTCATTAAATCACTTTTCTTGGTCATTGAAACCTATCAAGATTTTCTCTGAAATGCATAATTAAATAGTATATTAGTACACTCCTTATACATTCAATAATTTTTATAACGATAATATCATCAATAAAATAATTAAACTACACATTTCATATATCCAAATTCAGTAGCAGATTAATCATTCCAATTAGGCTATATTAATAGCATAAGATTGACCATGATCCCTTATCTTTTTCTGAGGAATCTTCCATAGATGGTTAGGGAATTTTTTTTGAATAGTACCCCATATACTAATAGTTAAAGTGTTTTACTTTGAGGGATTCTCCCTTACCCTTGGATTCTTGAGCATGATAGACCTTTTCTCTATATATGAAGCAATGTAATTTTCCTTTTAGTCATGCACCTAGGTTAGTATTTCCACAAGTATCATATGTGGGAAAATACTTCTTTCCATTCTTCCATTTTTTTCATTTTTTTCTACTATAATCTTATTCTCTTACTTACCATTAAATACATAAGGCTTGGAGAATTATTTAACTATTCTGATAGGACATGATACAATTTACTCGTATAATGGGAATATTTGGGATACTAGTTCCCTTTAAATAAATATCTTAAGCCCATAAAAGTAATGTAGAATATTTATTTTTATATTATATATATAGTTCACAATATGCCCTACTAACCTTGTAGAGTTTTTTTTTTCATACTTAGTAACATTTTTCTTCTCTTTTTATTTTAGACTCAAGAACTCTCTTTCCATATAATGTTATTTGTCAAGAGGAAAATATTTTCCAATAAGTATAACTTGAAATCATTCTATTCCATGTTTGATATTTCTTATTCATCCTTAGTTTTTTTAATAAATGACAGATATTGATCTGCATGTCCCAAAAGTTGAGAAAATACCATGAAAAATGTCCAAATTTAATTATTTCCAAAAGAAATAAATATCTTCTCAATGGAACATATGCATTTATTAGCTAAAAATAGATTTTTATTCCCATTTAATAAGGGAAGTTTCTAATGCATAAACTATTCTAACATTGTTAATCTAAATTTTGGATTAGCAGGCTAACCTCTACAGGAAGGTTATTAATCATAACATGATTTATCTACCCCAATATGGTTATAATATGACCAACTCTAGCTATAAATGAAACAACATAATCACTATCTTTCCCTAGAGTAAAATACCTATATAGAGTATGGACATTAATACAGTTCCTATTCCTTTTTTAGGTTCCATTTATAATCAATGAAATACACTAGATTATATTATAAATGTATGAAACATGATTTATAATAAGAAACTAGTGAAACACTTAACATAAATTGAAAAATTTATGCATAGCTAATCTCATAATAAATAACATGTTTTCTTTGGGGATATCATTATTTTAAAATCCTTCATAATGTTTTTTAAATAAAATGTTAATTATCCAGAGCATATCCCTTGAGAGTGTCAGACTTGGTGTAAAGTAAGGCTTGTTTTCATGCACCAGTTGACGATTAAGTAAATACCAATGCACATTTTCAGAGTTATTAACTATAGGAACATCTGTTCCTGAACCATATCCTCTTGTAGTATCGATATAGGGATGTATTCCAAGGGAAAACCACATAGTCACTTCTTTAAAAAAAACTTTAGGATATTCTTATATACTTATCCTAAATGTTTATCATATGTTTTTATTCCCTAATATATGTTTTCATAAATCTAGTTCCCAGGGTTTTTAATAAAATTTCTCTAGTACAAACTGTAGAGACCCCTATCCCAGTATCCTGGATCCATTGGTTACATTATTATATTGGCCCTAGATACAGGTAATCAAATTCCAATGGACCAAATAGTTTATTAGTCATGTGAAAATAGATATAAACATAAAATTCACATTCAATTTTAAAACATAAAATACACAAATAAATTTATTTTATATAACTACTATTTATCTTGGCTTATCCCAGTATATCAATAAAAAACACTTCCTGATATCTTAGAGAAAATAAATCATAGGAAAGGGGTGAGATCAATTTCATAGTAAGGTTATGCGTACATCAAACTCTATGAATAAATAATAAATAATTAATATATAAAGTTAAATAAAAAACATTCCTTTTAATTGATATATTTATTATAATATAGAAGTAATAATTTATGATAAAATAATACTATATAAATAATCATAAGATATTGACACTTAATTACGAATATTATAAGTAATCAATACTCTCTTGGAATATCAATGACTGAATTATTAAAGATGGAATGAATAATATGAGAAATTTTAAACATATAGTCTAGGCCTTATTCCAAGATATCTTACTTTCATGATCTCATACCCAAACATATTAAATTAATTGGTATGGACTCAGCCAAATACCTAAGGTAATTTTTATCATGGGACCCACATATGCATCAATGAGATATGTAATTCCGGGCCCTAAATGTTGATTAATATGTCAAATTCATTCCTTATATGAATGTTGAGAAACCTAATAAATATAAACATTTCTACTGAAAAACTAACATGCGAAATTTTTATAATTACCCCAATCAATAAGTGTAATCATGAACCACCCAGAGTCATATGGAGAAGGGTAAAAAAATTGTACATCCCAAGTCTAACTGATCATAAACCATGTTTATATATAATTAGAATGACATTAATATAAAATGTCCATAATGTATCATACGAAAAATAAATGATTGTTGTCATTGATGAATATAAATAACATAAAAATGTTATTAATAACATTTTTATAGAAAATAACATTTTTAGTTTGAAAATATTCTTAAATCTCAAAGTTAAAAAAATATTTGAAAAAAAAATTATTTTAATATAACCATAAAAAAATATGAAGGAATCTGTAAAATATTTAGTGGTCATGACAGTGGAAAATTTTGTTCATATCATACATGTTAAATCAAATATTCCTTTCATATTTTTAGTAAAATCCAAACATGACTTGTTTTGAAAACAACATGAAGATTTATTTAAAACAATTTATAAATTTAAAAAATTGGTAAAAAACTATTTAATAACTCATTTAAAAAAAATATTTTGAAAGCATTTTTTTAAAACATATATTTAATGAAAAATTATTTTCAGCCGAAGAGAGAAATAAAATCCCATTTTATTAAAAACATTATCTTATTAATTTTAAGTAGCAAATAGTGATTTTTTTTACTATTACTTGAAAAGTTATTGAATTACAATATGAAAATAAAATATATTTATTTTAATATAGAAATATAAAATAATTCACCCAATGGAGACTTAAACAAAATCAATACCAAATAACGAAGAGATTGTGAGATAAACTCTCACCACTTCAGTAAATTTTCAATCATAAGACCCATGAAAGAAATAACATAAAATGAAACTTTAAATATCATTAAAGGAAATATATTCATGATATAAAATATAAAAGGGGTATAATATACACCACACAAAGGAATAAATGGTGAATATAACATATGTCTCATGAAAGTAAAAGTGAGATGAGAAACAATTACCACTTGTTTGAATTCATTCATATATGTCAAAAAATCATGTATAATATATAAAATTTTGTTAAAAATCAATTAGATAACAATAATCAAATATATAATTCCATATATTATTTACTTATAGTCTTTTCCACACATTTATTTCTAAATCTTGGTAAAAACACTATTTGGTGTGATATTTTCGTTTTTCATGTATGTTTTGGTTCAATAATTTTGGTTATTTAAATTTTGAACAGGGTTAGATCATATCCAAAATTTTAAACATGATATAACTATAATAAATATAATAAATATTAATTATATAATTATTTATAGTAATATTTTTAATTTTAGAGATAGAAAATGGATCACAAATTTCATGGAGTGGGTAGGTTGTATGTACGCATGAAGGTTGTTTCAATTTCTCTCGACAGATGGAATGAAAGGAAAATAATTATTTCTTAACCTTTATATAATAATTATTTTATATATATAATTTATATTAATAACATATATCCTTATTACCATCCATGTAAAAAAATGAAAAACATTTTACATTGATACTTGGAGGTGGTAGACCACACGTACTCGTGAGAAATGATATCATTTTCCAATTTATTGGAAGATAAGTATTTATATGTGAAATTTTATTTCAAAAAGTATTTTTAGACAATAAAAATCACATATATTAATTAAATTTTACCCTTACTATCTTCTATTTAAAGTGTAAGTGAAAAACGAATCACATCACCCCATGAGGCGGTAGTCCACCGTGCAAACGAGCGACGTTATCCTTTCCCACACGGAATGGAAATTACGAGGCTATACATGATATTATAATTAAATATTCATAATAATATCATAAGTATAATATAAATATTTTAAATCAATCATTACAACTATCCTTGAATGACGATGATGGAAAATGAACTACATCGGTTCGTGAGGCGGTAGTCCGCCGTACACATGATCAAAAATTTGTATTCAATTTTATAGAAGTGGATATGGATATAGGTTATTATATTAACATAAAAAATATAAAAATATATGATATTTTGGTTTTATTATTTGTTCATAGTCGTAATAAAATTATAACGAGTTCGAATGAGATGTAAAATGAAACCCCATAGTTAAAAACATTACATATTATTCAAGAAACGTATTTTGGTTTAATCTAAAGCCTTCCTAGATTAGATTTTTGATAGAAAAAGGCTTATAGGATTTGGGTATTCATTGAAGGAATATATGTTTTCATTATTTTATGAAACCAAGGAATTTTTTAGTGTGAATATTGGCATAGAGTGGGTGGTATTTTATTAGTGGGTGAGAGGACACACTTGATAAATTTTGAACAAAATTAATTATAACCACATTTTTATCATGACAAAAGACTAAAAACTTGTTCATTATCAAAATATATGGCTTTTAAGGTCACATTATTGGCATATAAGTGGTGTTGTACAAGTTTTAGAGTATTTTAAACCTTATATATTTAGTTTTACCTGCCCCCGATAAACCCATTTTTACCTTAATCGTAGTAATTAATTTTTACCACTTTCACTATTCATTATAGTCAAATATTAAGTTGAAATTGTTATATAATATAAATTATTCAGATTATAAATATTTAATCCATTTATTGAAATTAAATTTACATAATTATTGTAGTCCAATTTAGAATTAAACCCACATACGCGATGAAAAGCGGGGTTTCCAAAGGAAAAATTTTAAAATATTTAAAAGTTTTTATATCATAAATAAATACTAAATTGATTAAAATGACATAAATCAGTATAATGTTAAAATAATTGAACAAATATTACTTTAAAACAAATTTAAAATATAATTTAACATTATATATAATTTAAAATAAAAGGTAGGTTTCAATAAAAATCATTATTTTTCATTATTCTGGAAAAATTAATATTTTCAGAACATTTCTCACAAATTTAGCAAACGATATTTTGGAAAATTATATTTAAAACATTATTATTATTTTTAAAAATAAATTTTCCAAAAAATTATAAAGATTAATTTTAAATTATGTGCATAAAACATGACTAAATAGACTTTTAGAAAAATATAGTTTTTTTTTCAGAAAACATTTCTTTTTCTTTAAAATGATCATTGTTTTATTTAAAATACATAAATAAACATTAAATTTATCTTATATTTTTTAAAACATATAATTTTCATAATTAGGTTAATACTATTCATACCCTTCATCTTAATGGCTATGTTATATTGTCCATGTTTAAAAAATAATATTTTAATAGAGTATCGTGTTTCGTTAAAACTAGGTGTTGTGTTTATAACATGATATTAGAGATATTGAATTTATTTTAATATAAATATATTGTAATGTCTCATGGTGTTTTATTATCTTATAATATTAATTTTTTGTGTCATATATACTATCAAACAGGGTGTTCCTCTTTTAAAATCTTTAGGTGTTACTATCATACCATATATATAAGAAGTTATATGAATGTATGACTTAAGATTTAAGTAAATACAACAATAAATATTATTTTTAGGGGTTATAAACTTTAAATTAATGTTTTATTATGATTTATATATATATATTATTTGTATTTTATTAAAATTAAGGTATCCCTAATGATCTGATCAGGGATCATGGGACTTTGGGTTAGACTATTCACTTTCCTAAGGGATTAGGCACTATCAATTAAAGTGAGGTTGAAAACCTATTACATTATTCTTGTTACTTTAATAATTTTAAATTCATATGTTTTTAAATATTTATACGAGTGTGTTTTATATACCTTATCATGGGATGAAATTCGATATATTTGAATATAATTTCATTTTATTTTTTAGAAAGTAGAAACAATAATGAATCTTATATAGAGTTATAAGTTAATATGTTTTGAATATATTAATTTGGTTGAAATTATATAATGTTAAATCAAAATACTTATAAACATACATATATAAAGGGAATACATGAGATATTTGATTCCATAAAAATTTTCACTTTTCGTAAGCTTGATCATCCAAACAGGTACGTTTTTCTAAATCAAGGTGCTCAGAAATTATATTGTATAATACATATAGGTGTCCCTAATAGGATAAAGTACCTTTAATTGGCATAATATTTGGGTTACACTAAGTACGGTAACATTAAAAGATAATATTCAATTGGAATATGGGTCAACTAATCCAAATGATGTAATTTGGTAGGGAATTGTCTAATCAATTATCCAAGAGTCATATATGATATGATTTCCATTATGGTCAACCTAATTATCGAAGTGATCTGTGAAACACCAAAATTGACACATTTTATAGTGAAGTAAAGATCATGCCTCACTATGGAATGTTATGTAATTTAAAATGAGTCATCATTTTAATTGATGCAAATTCCATAAATTTATTTATGAAATGATTATAAATAATAAAAATATATAAATACATTTATTACTGATAAAACTACTACATCATCATCAAACATGACTTTGAGAGAAATACATGAAAAGGGGAAGCTTAATTGAAAAAACATTATATGCTAGTATATAAACATTATATTAGTTCTTAAGAAGTAAGAAAAGTCTCATGTGTTTGAAAAACCCTTCATGATTAGTCAATGACATCATATGCGAGTATCATTAGTTTCCTCAAAAATGTAAAAAAAGTTTATAATAATCGGAATATACTAAAAACTAATGCATTTATTAGTGATGAGATGAGGTCGATCGCATGAGGAAAATGGCTATAATTATTCAACAGTTTTTCGAGTTTTTTTTTCAAAAATATAATAAAGGTAAAATTAAAAATTACTTAAGAGGGTTGGGTTGGACCAAGTCAAAATAAATAAAAAAAGGATTATGGGAAATGAGTTGATATGAAAGATAGTTTTACATTTATATTATTAATCATGAGAATAAAGTATCTAGCATTTCTTCTCAGCATTATCTAGAAATTTATAATTTGTATGGTTTCTCTCTCAAGGATTCCTCTAACCAAATTAGAAGCATGTGGATATGTATCTTTATAGAAGGAAAAGTAAACTTCGGCTCTCACTCGCTCACTTCCCATTATATCATTAGTGTTCAGGCCCTAAATTTAATCTATTATTCTATAAATTTAAAAGATATGTTTTTTGGTTAAAATTTATAATAAATTAATAATTTGTACATGTACCCATTAATGGAACTCACTTATACCTCAAACACATAGTAATTCATGAATAATGTATCAATTAGAATGAAATAATTGGATGTTTGGGGAAGAGGAATATAATGTTAATGCAAAAATAATAATGAAGTGTAAGGTGGAAACTCATTCACATTACCTCTAAGAAATAGATCTGGATTTGGTTATACCCATTTAATCAAGTTTTTAGTAATACCTATTTTGTTCATCAATGTGATCCATTTTGAACTGAATTTTAGTGTGGTGTAAATTGGACAAAAAGGTGTTCTCTAAACAAAACCTAGTCTTTAGGTTTTCATAAAGATTGTTTTTCTATGAAAATGTGGATACCAAAAAATTTTCTTTCGGAACTTTCTAGATCCAAGAATGTTTGGGTTCTGAAATACTAACACTCTTTTTTAAGAAAATAAAGAAATTACCAACAACAATACATGGTACATGGATAGTTGATGTTCCTGGTACATGACTGGTAACGTAAACTTCTTTGAAAACATTATCAAGATGAAAGGAGGAAAAGTAAATTTCAGAGATAATGATCAGGGAGATATTATTGATAAAGGTAATATTGTTCTTTTTAGAAAAACATTGATTTCAAATGTTTTATTTGTTAAAGGTCTTAAACACAACCTCATTAGCAAAAGTCAATTATGGGATAAAGGTTAACCGGTGAATTTTAGGAATGATATGTGCTTAGTACACAATTCTAAGGAAGAGTTTATTATTTCTACCCATAGGAAAGAGAATGTATAAATACTAAACTTAGAAGACCTTAGGATCAAAGAACTACCTTACCTTAGTGCAATGGAAGATCATTCTTGGTTATGGAATATAAGGTTAGGACACTATATCCTTAGGAACCTATATAAACTCTCTAATAAAGGACTTGATAAGGATCTACGAGAACAAAGATTTGATTCTTCAAAAAGTTGTGATCCTTGTCAAAATGGAAATCAACATAAATCATGTTTTAAATAAATCGGTAAAGTCTTAACTACTAAAGAATTAAAGTTAGTGCATATGGATCTTTTTGGACCAACAAAAACTAGATGAATTGGAGGAAAATATAATGTATTTGTCTTAGTTGATGATTACACAAGATTTACATGGGTCTATTTTCTATCAAAGAAGTCTGAAGATTTGTCTTATTTTAAAAGTTTTAGAGCCCAAGTTAAAAATGAGAAAAAACATCCATTGATAACTATCCATATTGATCATGGAATAGAATTTCAAAATTCTGATTTTGAAAATTTTTTTATTAAAAAAGGTATTACTCATAACTTCTCAACACCAAGAAATACTCAATAGAATGGTGTTGTTGAAAGAAGAAATATAATTCTTCAAGAAATAACTAGAACCATGTTGAGTGAATATTTTATAGGAAACTTTTTTTGGGAAGATGATGTAGGTACTTCTTGTTATACTATAAATTGTGTTTTGATTATACATTTTCTTAACAAAACCCCTTATGTGTTATAGAATGGTAGAAAATCTGGACTTTCCTACTTCAGAGTATTTGGTTGCAAAGTATTCATTCTGAATACTAAAGATAATCTACATAACTTCACGCCCAAATCTAATGAAGTAATTTTATTAGGTTACTCCACAACCTCTAAGGCCTATAGTGTTTTCAATAAAAACACCTATACTATTGAATAAATAGTACATGTTATATTTGATGAAATTGATCCTTTGTTTTAAACAACCCTATCCTACATCCTACGATGTGTTTTCAAAAACTGATTATCAACCCTTGATAGAAGATCCTTATCATAAGGAAAATGTTGAAGAAAGTGTTTCTGAGACATTTACCCAAGAATATTTTATACCCTATGTTGATTAACAGGTATTAAAAAACCCAAATCAGTTGTTTCTTAAGAATCATGCCAGTGATAGTATCATTGGTGATGTAAATCAACTTGTAAGAACTATGAGTTTCTCATGTAATGAATTAGAACATCCAACATTTCATTCTTAATTAGAACCTAAAAGCACTGATGAATCTTTAAGTGATGATGATGGGATTAAAGTTATGAAATATGAGATAAATGAGATCGAAAGGAATAATGTCTAGACATTGGTTGAAAGACTGATGGAAACTTCTATTATTGGAGTAAAATGGGGTTTCTGAAATAAATGTGATGAAACTGGAGTCACTGTAATAAATAAATCCAGATTAGTTGCTAAAGGATGTAATCAACAAGAAGGAATAGACTATGAATAAACCTATGCTCTTGTAGCTAGACTTTTATTTATTCGGATTTTACTTTCCTTTGTGTCATTCTTCAATTTCATACTTTTTCAAATTGATGTCAAATGTGCTTTCCAAAATGGTTATGTTCAATAGTAAGTTTTTGTTGAACACCCACTAGGTTTTGAAGACATAAAACATCCTAAACATGTTCTAAAACTTACCAAAGCATTAAATAGACTTAAACAATATCATAGGTCTTGGTATGATAGACTTACAGGTTTTTTACTTCAAAATAAATATGTTAAGGGAAATGCAGATCCAACCCTTTTTATAAATAAAGATAAGAAAAATGTTTTTATTTTTCAAATATTCGTTGATGAAATTATATTTGGTTAAACTCAGTAATCTCTAACTAATTTCTTTGAGTTTCTAATGAAATATGAGTTTTAAATGAGTATGATGGGTGAGATAACATTTTTTATTGGTTTTCAAATTTCTCAAAAACCATAACGAACTTATATATATAAAAATTATTATTTTAAATATCTTATTAAATAATATAGATATGACAACACCAAGTGTATTATTACTCCCATTTGTACCTCAAATTCACTTGATCTTGATGAATCTAGGAAACCAGTGGATGAAACATCATTCAGATGTATGATAGGAAGTTTACTATACTTGACAGCTAGTCGTCCAGACTTAATGTTTTCAGTATTCTTATATACAGGATATCAATCTAATCTAAAGGAATCTCATTTTTAGGTAGTGAAAATAATTTTTTGCCACTTAAAGGGATCCATAGATTTAGGAATCCTTTATACTTTTGGAAATGATTTTGTTTTAAAAAGTTTTTTAGATGCTGACTATGGCGGATGTAAAATGTATAGGAAAAGTACATCTGGAAATTTTCATTTCTTAAAAGATTCATTAGTTTCTTGGTCATGAAAAAAGCAACATTCAGTAGCACTTTCCACTACTGAAGCTGAATATGTAGTAGCTGGAAGTTGTTGTGAAAAAGTGTTGTGGATGCAACACACACTCACAGACTATGGTATGAGTTTTACCAAAACAAAAATTTTATGTGACAATACTGGTGCCATTTCCTTAAGTAAAAACCCTGAAAATCACTCTCATGCAAAAAACAAAGATATTAGGAATAAATTTCTTAGGGATCACACACAAAAAGGAGATATCATTTTCAATTTATCAGAACACAAGATCAACTTGATAATATTTTCAAAAAATATTTACCACCTGATAGATATGAATAAATTAAACAAAATCTAGGAATGATAATCATAAGGTAATGGTCCTTATTAACTTTTTGTTGAAACCCATCTCTTTATATTAACAAACTCTTTTTCATTGGGGGAGTATATTTTCTTGTAAGTTAATTTAAAAATTTCATAGTCAAAATTTTTCATAATCTAAATTTTTCATAATAAAATTTATCATAGTTCTAATTTTTCGTAATGAAAATTTTTCTAGTTTAAAATTTTTCTTAATGAAATTTTTTTAGTTTAAATTTTTTTCTTAATGACATTTTTTAGTTTAAAATTTTTCATAATGAAAATTTATCTAGGTTAAAAAATTTCGTAATGAAATTTTTTGTAGTTTAAAATTTTTTGTAATGAAATTTTTTCTAATTTAAGATTTTTCATTAAAAAGATTATTATAGATTAAAATATTTCCTAATGACGATTTTTTTAGTTTAAAATTTTCCTTAATAAAATTTTATACAGTTTAAAATTTTTCGTAATAAAGATATTTCTAGTTTAAAATTTTTCGTAATAAAAATTTTTGTAGATTAAAATTTTTTGTAATGAAGATTTTTGTAGTTTAAAATTATTTCAAAATGAAGTTTTTTTTGTTTGTTGTTTTTGTAGTTAAAATTTTTCATAATGATGTTTTTATTGTAGATAGAATTTTCAAAATGAAGTTTCTCGTAGTCAAAATTTTCATAGTGAAGATTTTCTTAGTTAAAGTTTTTCGTAATCTAATTTTTTATGTCTAAAATTTGTCAATAGTCCAAGAATTTTTCATAGTCAAAATTTTTTAATCAAATTTTCGAAATATAATGTTCTTCAAGAAGAATTTTACTCATTGCGAATAATCTTACTGGAAATCCAAAAGGTCTGTTTTCCTTTCTAAGTTTTCGTAATCATTTGTCCTTATTGGTATTTTTATTTGATATTAAAATTTTCATATTCTCTTTTCCTTAAATCCAAATGTTTTTCTTAAAAACCTTGAAATACCGTAATAAAAAATCCTTCTTTGGATATCTTTTCAACCGTCACATCTTCTTAAGAATATATCAACTATCACATCAATTAGATAAGTTGATCCGTCACCTCAATTTCTTATATAAAGGACCCCCAGATGGTTGTTCCACATCGATATCCAAGATCTTGCATGTTGAAGCCCAACCCTTCTTACATAAGCCCATTCAAAATTTCTTAGATCTTCCTTACTTCTGAAAGTCTGTTGAAGCCTCTTCTCAGAAGGAAATGTCAAATGTCAAGAAAATATCTAAATTGAAGATATAAAGAGAAAGGTTAGTCAATCCAAAATTTTATGATAAGTATCATTCCATAATTTCTAAGAATATCAAACTTAATGGTTGGGAGAGTGTATGTATTTCTAAAACAAAAGCACATGATTTGGTGTATTCGGAGTTTTTAGTAGAGTTCTGTGAGACATTATATTTATTTAAAGAAGAAGTTGGAGACATGTTCTCTTTCAAATGTTATGGTAAGAAATATTCTATTTCTTACACCAAGGATGATATTTTGATTTGAATTCCTTATAAAGGGGAAACTAAGTTCTGTAATCACAAGCTACCTGATGTTCAAGTAAGTTTTTATAAGGATATAGCCATAATATTCCTTTGTCTTTCAGAAGTAAAGACTCCAAATATTCTTCATCTATTGACGAAGGTACATATTCTTGAACTATGGGTTCAAGGTTTCATAATTCTGAGAAAAAGAGACAAGGATACCCTAAAAAATAGTGACATCTATATTCTATATTTCCTGGTGAATTTAAGAAAGATAAATTTGGTTAAGTAAATTATGGTAAAAATTGAGAATATCAAAAATTGGAATTTGAAATCTCAAATTATAATGTATCCAGCTATTCTGTCAAATATTATTGTTCTGTGTTTAGAATCCTTCAAAATTCTTTGTAGTTCTAAATAGAGGAATTATAAAGTCATTTTGTTGAGTGATGATACTTTGAGAAGGATAAAAATTGGTTTTTCCAAAGAATCCGAAGAATTATATGATTTTCTTGAAGAGAAGGTAAAAGCCTTGTCAAAGAAACAGGAGGTGGCTAAAATCTCCAAAAAGGTGGAAGGAAGAGAAAGGTGAATAATGTTGAAGAGAAAGATAAAACTCCAGTACCTATATGAATCCAGTCAGCGCCCCATAAGGTAAAGAAACAAAAAACTTATCCTGATGAAGTAGTATCCAAGTGGAGACAAGATAATAAAAACTAGAAATAAGGGGAGCCTAAGTTTGTCTTGGACCTTACCAAGGAAAAATCTTTGAAAGAAAAGGTTGCTGAGAATCTTGACAAGAAATAGAAAGAGAAGAAGTAAAATAAGGAGATGTCTGAGGCCAAGATAGTAAAATCTATTTTTAAGGATGCTGAGAAAACTTTTGAGAAACTTCTGGTACCAGAATCATTTTTAATAGAACCATTTCCAGAGACTCATGGAAAGAAATTTTTTATTCTGGAAAATTTTCAAGAAAAATAATTGGAAGAATAAGAAGAAGGGAGTGGTGATACCGAAGACTTGATAAAGTAAGTAGAGGATTTTCATGAGAAGGAAAGTCTTTCTGAAAAATTATCAATCTGAACTTATGAAGCTGAGTCTTCAAAACTTTCTACCCTAGGGAAAGATGATAAGGGTGAGGAAGAACTGAGCAAGTTATCTGAATAGTAGAATACCAATCATGATTTCATACAACTAGAGGATGTTTTTGCAGGAACCGAGAAAGAAGAGATTGATGAACATAAAATTGTTCAACTATCTGATAGTGAACACGAATCACCAAATCAAGAAGAAGTCATTCCAAAAGATGACAAGGAAAAAGAGGTGGTAGTTGATACACCTATAAAAAAAGTGGTGAATAAGAAATAAGTTGGTGCTTCATCAAAGAGGAAGGCTATTGAAATAGAAAAAAATCCTCACCAACCAAAAATCTCGGATATAGAATCATCTTCTCTTGGACATGAATTTTTTATTCAATCTTTGAAGAAGATATTTGATTCTATACCTCTATTTTTTAGTATAGATTCAAGATGTAATATTATTTAGCAAATGTCAAATAAAAAATAAGATTCAGTATCCATGGTGATGGATAAGTGTGTCAAAATTGATGCTGACTTCAAAAAAGTTTTCGTAAATTATGAATCCCATAAAAGATATTTCAAGAATATTACTAGTTGTTCAAAGAAAACTGTCGAATACATGAGAATTCTCGATTAGTTTCAAGAGAATGTCAATGATCCCATTGAAACCAAAGTTGGTAAGTTCAAATATTTCACCAAGTCTTTTGTAGAAAAGCTATCTCTTGAAGAAACTACTTGGAAGAAAGAAGTGAAAGATCTGAATGAAAAATAGTATTCAGTCACTCAGAGTTAGAAGAGGGAAATATATATTAGAATCTAACTTAATGAAAAATTTTCTAAAAATGAAGAATACATGAATGCTAAAAAAAATCTCATAAGGCCCCGAAGATAAAATTAATTCCTTAGAGAAGAAAACTAAAGATCATGATCATTTTCTCAAGCATGAAAAATAGGATCACAAGGAGCTTAAGAAGTTGAAAACCATAGTGAAGAAGCTAATTCCAAAGGAGAAGGAAGGATAATATTTTCCAAATATGATCTTTTGTTGTACTCCTTTCCTTTTTCAACAAATTCATTCAATCCTAATGATTTTTCGATTGAAAGTTTTTTTGTAGTTTAGTATTAATACTTTAGGTACAATATTTTATTTTCCATTTCCCTCCATTACTTTTTGAAAATCTCAAAGGGGGAGAAAAGAAATGTCAAAAAAGAATACTAAGTAATGAATAAATTTCCCTAAGTAATAGGAAGTTCATCAAAGGGGGAGTTCTTATCATGAAGATTTTCGTACAAAAGAAAATGTAAAATCCCATTCTAGAAAACAAGAATATGATCCTTAGGGTTTCCAAATCCTAAGGGGGAGTTAATCATATTCACTTTTATTCATAAGTAAAGGGAGAGAAGTTTTATTTTCTGGTTCATACAAATTCTAAGTCCTTGTGTTCATTTTCGTAAGGATGTTTATGCTTTCCACAAAGGGGGAGATTGTTGAGTCAATAAGGCTTACTTATGAATTTTACATTCCTTAATGTTTTGAAAATCACAAAAACATTATCTTAAGGAAAATTTTATTATCCTTAAGATTCATTTTTATAAGGAAATTTTTCCTTCCCCAAGAAAAATCTATCACTACCATGTTTTCATTGTTCATGTTATAATTTCTTTAAATCTAACTCATTTTATTTCAATGTGTAATATTTGATTTTGTATCTAAAACATCAGAATATTATAAATAATTAGTTATTGAGCATTCTATTTTCAGGATCCGAATTCAGGATCCAAATTTTTTGAATTCAGACTCCGAATTCTTCTAATTTCAGACTCCGAATTCTCAAAATTCAGACTCCGAATTTTTCTGAATTAAGACTCCAAATTATTCTGATTTCAGACTCTGAATTCTCTGAATTCGGACTCCAAATTCTTTTGAATTTAGACTCTGAATTCTTTGAATTCATACTCCTAATTCCCTGAATTCAAAATCCGAATTATCTGAATTCAGACTTCAAATTCCTCTGAATTAAAACTGTGTTTTTTTTTGAATTCAGACTCTGAATTCTTTTGAATTCAAACTCCAAATTATTCTGAATTCAGACTCCAAATCCTTCTGAATTCAGACTCTAAATTCCTCATAATTCTGACTCCAAATTTCATTGAATTTCAGATTCCCAAACTCTATTGAATTTATGTTCCGAATTCTTTTGAAAATATAATCTGAATATTCATGTTTTATAGACACCGAATGTTTTTTGTTTAGATTTCAAACTTTTATTTTCCCTTATACTCTGAAAAATCGATTTAATTAAGAAAACATATTTTTCTTACCCTTATTATAGTTATGAAATGAAGTCATACAATCTGTTTCTAACTAACTATTGTTTGAGTGAAACATGTACATGTCCCTCAAAAATTGAAGGAAAAATATGACTGTTGGAGGAGGGTGCGGACCATTAGAGAAGTGCCTATAAATAGGATCTCATTTGAATGAGCTCAACTAACATAACATCAGTTCTATATTAGTTTATCACTAAAGATTACAAGCTGTTGAAGTGATTTCTAGAGAGATATACTCTCATGCTTGGTGCATACTGGACCTCTTATTCAGATTTCTTTATGTGACTCTGAATGTTGTTCAGTACATTCGAGGGATTCCGGGAATAGAATGACCTAGGTGTTGACTACCTTGAAGTTGAGGTCTTTTGGGGATAGCAAGAAAGATTCTGATATTCTTATCAAGGTATTACCCTGGTGTGGGTATGACTGACTTTCTTGGATGTATAAATGAAGGCACCTTTGTCCAAGGTTGTTGGATACCCTACTCTTTGTTTTAAAATATTTGATACTTGTTACTTGTTTTGTTTCATGTTTATTTTCTATTTCATTATAATTAATAAGGAAAGTATAAATATCTTATACTTCCTTGCATGTGTATACTCTCATTAATAAGATTATATATGCTTTAAGGTAGATTCTTTTCCTTGTAAACTTTTATTAAGATTCATTTCCGAAACCATATTTCCGAAACCTGGAAAATTTGTAGAACTAAGAGGTTTTGTGAATATACTTTGTTTAACCTTTTTAATCATAGTTTTATTTAAGGTTAAAAAAAGTTGTATACAAACTTTAAAGGTTCCAAAGGAACTTTTTAAGTATACAATTAACCCCTCTCTTGTATATTGAGCATATACATTCATATTTCAATCCTACACTTATTTGGTTGAAAATTACCACATAAAAATTATCATTTAAAACTACCAAGGACAACTATAAATTATATGGATAACACGAGGACTTTTGCTATGTGAAATATAAAACACCTCCTCCACTATGGTTTGTGTGGTATTCTTTACAGCACAACCCATGCTTGGATTTTCATTGATGCAATGTAGCATTTATGTCCTCTACCACATCTCTTCATTATTTATTTCTATCCAAAGTATTACCACTTTTATTTGAGAACCCTCTACTTAGTATTAGAGGTAATATAGAACAAATTATTCTTCTCAATTATTGAGTCTATAGTAGACCACATCACAATGGTAGTAGGGATGCTGCAATCAGTTTCATTATTCTTGGTCCTCAGTACAATGGTATTCTTTAACACCACAACCACATTTCTTCCAACTCCAACAATGGTGGCTACAATGTAGCAATTCATCCATGCAATAATTCTAGAAATTTTCTCAAGATCCCTTTCATGATACAATGAAAAGTTGAATCCTACGACATAGATGTGATAGATATAATATTGGTGGTGGAGCTCTCCTTTGTCTTCCATGTATGGATTTGTGGAATAGACCAACTTTTCTGCATCCTAGATCATGCGTAGGGTGAATCTGAGGAAGTTGGTCCATGAGTGGTGTCAAAAGGGAACATCCTATTTATGTGCATAGTTACCTGAGTGTTTCCACACCCCATATCAAAAATGATGATGGATTTTCTCCTCTTAATGACTAATTCAGTGAATTTAGTTTCCCAACAAGATAGATGGGGGCCATAGGAAACCCTTTATAACCATACATCAACTCGTGCTAGTAAAAATTATGAAGTCTCCATGAAGACAGATGCCTCATATGCTAATATAATTCTATGATCCTATTGGGAAATATTTTCTTCTCTTCTACCTATGCGGGCAATCCCAAGGCTGGTCTTGGATGGGGGGACCGTTGGGGACGCTATGTGGCTTTCATAACCCTGGTTTAGGGATAACATGAGTTGGGAAATATTTTTTGGTAAAACCTCTTCTTCTCCTTTACCAGAAATATCACATAAAAAATACCATGAATATTGAAAAAATATATAAAAAACGAATTTTAATTTTTTAAATTTATTTTCTTAAAATTTTCATATTAAAATAAAATACCCAAGAATTAGTTTTATAATTAAAGCATGTGTATTAAAAAGAAAACAATATCAGCTTGTAACAATTAAAAATTCAAAAAATGTATGTACAAAGTATTCTCATAAATAAACTAATCAAAATTTTCGAAAAAAACGGATAAAGATTCATAGAATAAGAATTATATAGATTAATTTTATGGTTTGAATGATGAAATAATAAATTTTAGTATTCAATCATACATTTAATATGATTGTGTATGACAATGAATTGGATAGTATGGAATTTAATTTATGTATGGATATGGATATGTACATAATTATGTAATTATTATCGTAATTATTTCCAAAAGATAAAAAAGTCTAATAAATATTTTTCTAATCTCCTCAAATTGTTGAGGATAGATGTCTGAG